>JAPYYX010002023.1:0-19032 GCA_030522605.1 Cremastinae sp. B BG-2022a
TTTGATAACTTCGAAAAATCCAGAAGGGACGTCACCGAATGTATCGGCACGGGTTTTCTGCAGTTTTCCCGTGCCCATGTGCAAACATGTGCGAATGCGGTACAAGTTAGGATTGAAGTCGGCTGCAGACGCAATAGGGGGGGATTAGGGGAAAAAAAAAAAAAACAATGAGGAAAGCAGGAATGAAGGAATAAGGGATATGGAATTGGGATCTGTAATAGCCCTGAACAGGCATACAGCTGGAAAATAACAAAGAAGAAGAAGAAGATATATTGTTTTTAGTCTCATTAGCGATAAAATATTGCATTATCACCCAGTTCTGAACTATATAAGAAATTTCAAGCCTTTAGCTCATCGGGAAGTTGGTTCAAAATCATTATAAAATTTGTACCAAAAAGCAAGTTAATAGAAACGTGGTGATAAAAAATAAGCAAATAAATCAACGAATATATTCATTTTCGCATTTTTCCTAAACAAAGTTTGGAAACCATTTTCCAAATGACTGGCAAAAGAAATATTTATTTGATGATTTACCATCTTCATGACATACCAATTTACGCTCCAAATTAGGTGATTTTAATCGAAATCGATGACATAAAAGTCAACTAAAGAAAAAAATGGTAAAATGATTCAAAGACAATTACGGAGTGTCTCTATTTTTATTATCGAATGCGAGGCTAATGAAGAGCGGAAAAGGCATCAGGATGCAACCCTTTTAATGAGTTTCTCAAAGAGTTTATCCCTCGTAACGTTACACACCCTTAACAAACACTTTACATTCACTCTTTTTAATTACGTCTCACATCCAATAATTTCCAACGCTAAATTTTTCAATGCAGGCTTTTTAACATTTGACTCCCGTCGTGAGTAATCCAATATTAAATTCCCAAAGCAAAATAAAGCTGCATTCCTTACAGGAGAGACTGAGCGAAAAAATTAATTCACAGGAACCCTGTGAGATGGACGAAAACTATTAGACGCATACAGTAATTGGTAAAACACAGTAATCAAGGATCAATATCCTTTATTTGTAGATTTCAATGTGTCGTGAAGCACGTTAGCTTTCAATTACGCCACACGCATTCAACAATGTGGACCTTCCACCACTCAATTTCCCAAGTGAATTATGAAAATGTAAATGTTCGTATTGTAAAATTTACTTAAATAAATTGGAACAGAGAATGACCGAAAAGAGAAAATAAATTTGTGGAAACCTTTTCAGGACAAAACCCTACTTAAAAATTGAATAGACAGTGATTGGGAAGATAGGATAATCAAGGATTGATATCCTTTATTGGTAGATTTAAATGCTCTTGTAAAGCATGTTCGCTCGAGAAACGAGGTCGGGGGAAAGGATTAAGGTCGCTGGCCAAGGCCGCGCGTTCTCCCGTATACAGTTACCATGCATCGGCCCGAGGCTGGCCTCGAGAATCGCAATGCAATGCCATTGCGATAGAAGATTCTATACTAGACGATGCGTACAAATATAATATCAGTTTACATTCGCACACATCCGAACCACGTGCGCATTCAAGACAGATTACTCAATTTCCATATTACATTCGAAATCTCTATTGCAAGAATTTATGCATTATTTTCTTAAATGAAATATAGATACCAACAGTTATAGTAAATCAGCTCTGTCTACAGCAAACAGCGTACTTTTCTGTACTCAACTACTATGTATGAATATCAATGTTTTTGTGCTTCATTGAACAAAACAGGTTTTCATAATTTTGTGTCCGAAATAGGTAATTGGCAATTGATTTCTTTGTGTATCAATAAAATAATAAACGATTCAATATTTTTTTGTATCTGTAATGTAACAAGGACTGTTTTGCGGTAGAGAATTTTTTCATAATGAAACTGAATTTCAAATCCAATTTTTTTGGAGAAAATAGAGAAAATCTGTACAAAGAAATAAAATGCATGAAATTTCAATATTTCTGAGTGGCGAGCAATAACAGATTTGCGTCCTATTCGCGTATAGGAAAAGTTGTAGTGTACTATTTGGTGTGCTGTAAACCCGGGTAGCATCGACCCGAGGCCCGAAGCAAAACGAGCCTTCTCATGCCTGGTGCCGCCATTGGCCTCTCACGACTTCCATAAATGCTCGAGCCTCGTTTAAATCACCCCTGCCTTCGACTGCAAAGCTCCGAAATGCGTGAGTAAAAAATCAATTACAACACGTTCAAAAGAGTAGTTTCAACGATTTTAGAAACTTGCATCGTAGTTCATTAATTTTTATATAGGTAAATAATGATTACTTGAAAAATATCGGAAAGTGAACATCGAACCATAGCAAAGATAAATATCAATCGCTGATTCGAAAAGTAACCAAAGAAAAAAGAGAAAAAGAACAAAGAATGTATTCCAAGTAGGTTCAGTCCCTTTTCCTTTGTTTCAACATTTCTTTCTTTTTTCCTCGCAACGTTTCGCTCCAATCGCCCCTTCGGAGCTTGGATCAAGGACCCAGACACGTTTCGCAATGCGGAGCGCAGGCTCCGAGTATCACGAGGACTCGAAACAAAAGCTATTCGTCGTTGAAGAAAAATCAGCGAGAGAATGGAAATGACGAACGCATGATTCTCGAGAAGGATACCAACTAGATAATTACCAGATGGCTGTCGTCTGTTCCGAAAACCAGATCTTTAATGAAATTTTTTTAAATTAGCCATTTAAACTTGGACGTCAACCAACAGGAACATTTTTTTTCTCTCACTGAAGAAATGAATGTATTTTTTAACTCTGTGTAGACACATAAAGTGTGCTGTTAAAAGAAAAATGTATTTTACAATGGGAGAGAAAAAATAAAAGAGAAGTTTGTAAAAAAATCGTCGTGCGTGCTTCCTCTGAAAGCCTTCTCGACTTTCTCACTGGCATGGCAATTCCACTTTTGTATCGCGAATGGAAAAAGAACCGACGAGAGGGTTTCCACGACACAAAAAACAATCCCTTCTCCGATTCTTCATGCGCTCGGTACACCCACAGCAGCTCGAATCCTTTGTTCGAGCTCGCGAAGACTCCGATCTCTTATTACTCGCCGTACCTCATGAGACCTGTTTGTTTGCGTACTTTCTCCGCCCTCGCTCCAGCTTCTTCCTCCGTTACCTCCGATTTTTATGAAGTAAGCGTAGTCAAAAAAATGAGAAGATTCCCTCGGGATAAAATTTCTCTCGGAATAAAATATATTAATGTTCTTGTTTACGTTTCAGAGTTTAAAAAATTTTATGAAGGGTTTTCGAAGAAAAAGGAGATTGTTGACAGATGAGGCGTTATAAATTCGTGTACGATTACTGCAGCCAAACTCTCCGAGACAAATTATTATTACGGTTTCTCCTGAGTGTCTACTTAATTCTCGTCCCGCTGATGACCGTGCACCGAGAATGATGTTGAACAATAAATAAGACACGATGGGTGACGAATCTTCTCGCGGGATGACTCAGACAGAATTCCACAACGCGTCTTCTCCGGAAAATATCAAGGGGAATAAAAAGGGTTTTTCATGCATCGTGACTAATATCTTCGTCACTTGATTCATTAAAGTGAAAATGTCAGTTTCATCAATGGTAAAATTGAACAATTTTTTTCACAGAATAAAATTATTTATATTTGATAATTTTCAAAAATATTCATCTCTAAACCAAATCTCACGACGAGTTTTCTCCGGAAAACATACATAGAAGGATAATGAAGAATTTTTCATGCATCATGACTAACACCTTCGTGACTCGATCCAAACTGAAATTTTCAGGTGTTCAGTGGGAAAGCTGAATAATTTTGTTAGGATTAAAAATATCTATCTCTACACCGATTTACACAACGCGTGTTCTCTTTTTTTTAAATTACAGCACAAACGTGACCACGCACAATTTAGCACACCTTTTATTTCTTTCAGGTGATATTTAACTCATACGAGTGCGAGAGAGACAGATACAAGGACAGAAAATAGCATACTTCGATTTCGTACGATATGGGACACTTAAAAATCGTCTTATAACTCAAAAAGGTTGAGCTTGCATTACCAGTCATTTACAAAAAACTAAAGAGAAAAAATGAAGTTTTTAATGTTTTCGATAAATTCTATGGATACACCTTCTACCTCGTAATGGGTGAAGGAAAAGAAAAAGCGAACGGCCTCCTCGTCGTTTTTACGCGAAAAGTATATGCAACACAGAGGTAAAGAGCTAGTGACGAAGATGAATAAGTCGAGTGAGCCCAGCGAGCGTTCGAAAGACGCGAAGAAGAAAGGAGAGAAGTGGAGGATTATACATATGTACTTTTTTCCTTCTCTCTCCTTCTCTCACGCCTCCTGACGGTGAGAGGAAAACGACGAGATCTTCGCAGACTCTTGACTCGTGTCCCGAGTGCTCGGTAGAGAGACTCCTCTTCCTCGTACACGCGTAATTGTTGTTCCCGCATATACATCGCGCTCCCTTTTTTTCTCTTTGTTCCCCAGCATGAGCGCGAGCCTGGCCAGACTTCGAACGTGATTCTCTTTTCTCTCATTTAAATCTACGTTTTTTCGATATCGTTATGTCTGCATGTATTTATAACCGACATTTCATTTTCACGGTGCATGGAGCGCACCTCCCTTGAAATAAAAGCACTTGATTCAAATGAGTATTGCGGTTGAATGTTTTAAAAAAAAATTACAAGTCGAGCTGACCTTCGGCACATTTTTTTGAAAGGACTAAAATATAACGGAGGTCGGCGCCATCTTCGTTATGTTTACATTTATAAAAAACCAACAACATTTAATTTTTGCGGTGCATGATGAAGTGCACCTGGTTTAAGATAAAGAAACTTGATTCAAAAGAGTATTGCGGTTGAATGTTTAAAAAAAAGATCGAACTGAGCTTCGATAGATCTTTTAGAAGTGCTAAAGAAAACTGGAGGTCAACGCCATCCTCGTTTTTTACGTTTACGTGTATTTATAACCGACAAGATTTAATTTTAGTGGTGCATAATGTGAACCTCATAAAATTAAATCACTTGATTCAAGATTACTGAGGTTAAATACTGAAGAAAATAATAAAACCGACAGTCGTGGACTCATGGTCGTTGTGGAGTATTGGCAGTTCCGCAAGTTAAGCAGCGTTAGACGCAGCCATTACTTGGATGGGTGGTCACTTAACTCGCATTGACTGATAAGTCACCACTGAGCGTGTTAGTAGTTTTTTCTGAGTTTTTCGAGGTTTGACAACTTTGAAAAATCCAAGAGACATCACCGGATGTATCGGTATGGATTTCTCGAAGTTTGCCCATGCTCTAGTATGAATGTTTTCTTCTTCTTCTTCTATTTGCTTCTCTTTCGAGCTGGCGCTGCGTTACTGTATAGCACCATGGTGGCCATTTATTGTTAGGTGATCGTGATGTGATCAGAATTAGGATGTTTGCTTCATTTATTATGTTATGTTTTGTTGAGCTTCGTTATGTCAATTATGGATGATTTGACAACGTAGGTGATTTCCTTTAGGATTTTTGTGTCGTACAAAGCGATGCCTGTTATGTCCAGAGGCGGGAAAATTAATTGTTTTTGAAAAAAGTCTCTGAGAGTTCCCTTGATTGTTGCTGCTTTTTTGGGCAGTTCCAAAAGATGTGGTTTATTAGTATGAATGGCATTCAGGTTAGACAGTAAGTTTGCTATAGACACAATCTGGTAGGAAAAAAATTGAAATTGGAGAAAGAAAAAAACAAATAATAAGATGTTTGTAAATTGGCTGTAAAAACCCGAAAAGAGCGTACAGAATAAACTCCAATAACTGTTAAAAAATGTGATGATGAATGTTACACTGACCTTCGGTAGATTTTTTCGAGGTGCTAAAGCATAATGGAGGTCGACGCCATCCTCGCCAATTGTTGATCAGAGACTCAGCCTCGCTGCTCCAACTGCAGAGAGAATCTTCCTCGAATCGATCCGAATCCTCGAAGGAGAATCTGTCGCCAGGGTCGACCCAGTCAAGAATGGGCCGTACCTGGCCCGTGGCATCATCGTGAGCAGCGGGCCCGTTGGGACTTCCAGTTGGAGCAGCCCCGTTCGCTCCGGCGCCACCGGTGCCAGCAGCGCCCCCGCTTCCGCCCACCACCACGGGGGATCGAGCCAGGTTGCCCGCCAGCTTAAATTCCTCGTCGATTTATTCGCGACACGAATGGGCAGCAATTACGCTGGTCCACGCGCGCGCTTCCGCCTTCTCTCACCCACGTTGATCCACGAGCGACGACCCTCTTGCGATTATTGTCGATCCTCGCCCCAGCCCCCGCCACGGTTTCACCCCCACCCCCCCGGGTTCCTCCGGGAAGAGACCCACGGCGCTCGAACCGCGTGGTGCCCTGCTGAATACAAACAATTTTATTATTTCTCATCCACAGATGTAACTTCTAATCGATGAACAACTCAAATTCGTCATTGAAGGGTTTCGATATCAAGATGCAGGTAAATATGTGGACAACACATGGAAAGTTGAAAAATGACAACATTTTTATAAAATTTGGTGAAAATGTTCCTAGATATCAAATAATGAAGGCCTAATTTTATCGAAGCTGTTATGCACACCGTACTTAGGTAATCAATATATAAAAAATGAATTTTTCTTATGTAGTTATCGAGAAAATATAAGAATAGAAATTTGTGAAAAATGATATGTTTTTTTTTCTTATTGTAAGAATACTAATTTAAAATATTTTTATGATTTTCATTTTTGCTCCCAAAACACCTTGAGGTATTTATATGTATTTCAGGTATTTAGCTTTACGTTAAATGCCTAAAATAATTTCGATAAATAATTAAAATAATTTAAAATACCAGGTAATAATAATACCAAATAAAATTTAACTGTGGAATTGTAATCAATTACTTTATTAATTATTAATTTTTTTATGTTGCAGTTAATAGTAAACAATTATAGGAAGAAATTAGATTTTGTTAAACTATTGAGACATGTTGGTACAGTGGGAAAGTTTATGACTGACAATTTATGTATCTGCAATTTTATCTCGTTTTTTGTTAGTTTCGTACAAAATAATAACGAATTCCACCGATCAATCTGTAACCAGATATTTTTGAATTTGGTATTTGCTTTATTTTCCCCAATTCACCGACCTTTCCGTCGTTGAATCAATAGCTTCCTACTCAATTGATTCTAATTTTTATCGAATTCAATCCATCCATTAATGAATAATATTTGGTTACCTTCACTTATGCTCATCGATTCATTTTTCAATCAACTCTGTTAAAAGCTTTCTCTCTTCATAAAAAAAAATGATTCGGTAACGGAGATAACGCCGAGAAAATATGAATGAACACAAAGAATAATTGGAAAATACATTCACAATGAATAATCTTTACAAGAAACGTGACTTATCGAAGTTTAGATTATCGAGAGAAACGTTAGAAACAAAACAAACCTTGTACCAGTATTAACTAAAAGTCAAATTGCCTTTATTCTTTTGTCTTATATTTTTATTTATGGATTAATTTGCCTAAAAAGTGATTCCGTTGTAATTGAATTTTTTTCTCAGGTTGTTCAAGAAGAAAGAATCGTTGAATGCTGATAAAAATAAGAAAACGAATATAATTTCAAAGTTTTTTAATGAAGTTTGTTGGGTAAAAGAAAAACTTGGTGGTAACTCATCAAGAAATATAGAAACAAGATAGAATAAAATGCCTGAAGGGTCATGACCTCGCGAAATAACCTCGAGGCATTTATACGAATGCGAAACCAACGAGTTACGTGTATTAAAGAAAGCACGTATGGACGAGAGGAGAGAAAAATATTCAAATGTTAATCTTTGCGAAATGTTAAAAAAAGTGAATATTATTAGTAATAAAAGACATATTTTTCCCGAGAATAAACTTTTTAATGTTATCTCGAAGCAGTTCTAACCTTTTCCGTAAAAAAAAACTAAGCCCCCTTCCTGAGTATAAATTTAAATTTCCCACTCTTAAAAAAAGTTATGAACATTATTTTCTGAAAATCAACAAATAATATCTTTCATTGAACATAAATAAATGTTCAATCTTGATGTGAATTAGTCGATGGTGATTAGTCGAACGCGTCGGAGTCGAAAACAACAAAGCGCAAGTTTAAATCAGACCGATGGTGGTGATGCGAGAGCGCAGCGGCGAGCGCTAGAAATGTGTTTGCAGTACGAGCGAGAAGTTTCGTGCGTTCCCGTGTAGAGAGAAACACCTAACAACATCTAGATAGAGAAGCGTCGACAAAGAGCAAGGGAGAAAGAAAGAGAGAGAAAAAGAGAAAGAAGAGAGAGAGAGAGAGTCGAAAGAACATATGGCCGAGATGACGAACACCGAGCCCTCTATATTTGTATACAATGTATATATAATACGCGTTATGTGTACGTTGATGCACACCTATATGTATATAGGATTGTGTAGAAACGAAGCGCGTATAAAGAGATAAGCAGAAGGACCTTGGCAGGTCGACAGACTCACGGAGGAACGACCCCTGCTCACTCGATGCACACACGCATCCCTCTCGCTCTCGTCAAATCTATTTTTTTAAATATAAAAAACGACAACGAGAAGTATTGCACAGTCCGGTTTTCGGTGTTTTGCAACACAAGTGCTTTGTTCCGGAAAAAGACTTCACTTTCGGGGCCTCGCTTCGCTTCTCCAACGCGTCTTTAAATTTGAGAGACATTAATGTCCAGTATATGGATAAACAAGTAACTTTTTAATCAAAGAAAAAACATTTTTTAGATCTCAAACATTATTCCAGTCGATGTTTATTTTGTTATATAAAGTACTTTTGTTTGCCCCGGAAATGGACGACGAGGCACATGGTTCTGATTCTTCGTATCTGAGAAAAAATCTGAGATACGAGGAAAATTATTTACTTTGTAATCCAACGAACAGGATGAAACTAACAAAAAGGATTGTATCGTTAATTTTATTTTTTCATTTTGAAATATAAAATACTGTGTGCCGAAAATATATTTCACTTCGTTTCTTCAACGCGTCGTCAAATTCGAAGGAAAATCTTAGATATGAAAATTGTTTGCCCCGAGATCGCGCCCTTCCGTTCAGTCTCTTTTGTCTTCTTCTCTATTCCCTCGTTTCGTGACATTTCCCCCCTCTATATCGCCAATATTATTGTATCTTTTTGTCTCGATCGGTTTGTTTTTCTTCCTCGTTTTCGTTATATGTATTGGCTTTCTCTCTGTGACTTACCTCCTAGCTCGAACTTGTCGTTCGAGCCAGCTTTTTTCACAGAGGATTCACTGCACAGGCTAACTATCCACAGACGACGTTATCCTTTATATTCACTGTGACACAAGGTATAACCGTAGAGAAAACGTTCACACACGCGTACGCACAAAGGCACAGGCACTCTCGTCGTAAACGGACCAGCTGAGCCGTGTACCCGCCACTTTACGTATTTATATCTATTCGCCCTTTATTTCTCGATATTTAATGTATCGTCGCTGTGTGTGTGTGTGTGTGTGTGTGTGTGTGTAAAAAATAACGGCAGGCGTCGCGGGGCCAGAAAGACTTGAGAGATTCGACTCTGTTGTTTTTTATCAACGCTCGCGTTTACAGACACGACGCGTATGTAATTCGTCCACGGGGCTCTTATAACTTTCTGAAACACTTGAAAGTTTTTTTTCACGAAAGTCTACCCCATCGGCGACAACAACAAATATGGCGAGTGGACCTCCACTGACTTGCCCTGCACCTCGATACGAGAACGATAATCGACTGAGCTCGTCAGGTAGCGCCACCTTCAGGCAACCCACCTCTCGGCTCCGCGCGCGCGCGCGCGCACGCTCTACGAAGCGTTGAAAAAAAAAAGAGCGAGAGAGAGAAAGATCGAGAGGGCGAGAGAGACAGCGAGGGGGCAACCGACCTTCGTGGCATCTCGACTGGACGCGACACCCCCACGAAACCGACGCCGACGCCTCGGACCACGAGAAAACATTTGCGCAGACTCGAAACGAGCTTCCAAAAACATTTTCTAGAGAGCAGCACTGAGAACCTTGCAGCTTGTTAGAATCGCCTGTAGATGGCCGTACTGTACAGTTGAATTATTTAAATTTTAAACAATTCTTCAATAAATCTTCTAACGCTCATTATTTATGTGGATAAATAAACTAATTAATAGTAAATATATGAAAAAATTTAATACTATTTTTTTTACGTGAGGAAAAAAATAATCATTCTCTAACAACAGACTTGAAAAGACCGCGCAGGAAGCACCGTCCTTTTCAACTTCCTGTTTCAGACGGGTCACGTACGAGCGTGCGGCGAAGGTACAATTTCGTCGTATTTTATATCAAAATAATGAAATTTAAATGAAAATAACGTTTTCATATTGTTCTTTTGTTACGTGCATATGATATGACGTTAAAAACTAAGGGATAATTGATTTAATTGTTAAGATGTTTGTGGATAAAGTTCCGACGAGATGACTACGAATTCATGTGTATTTCAATGGTGGCTGTCACCAAGTGGAATCTAACCTATAATTTCACTGCAAACATAAAACAATCTCTACAATGAATTAATATTAGCTCTCGTGAAACCGTACTTCTATTATTAATTTATACCATTTGGAATATTTGCAGTAAACAAAATGGCACCGAAACGAGGAAAGGTTCAAAAAGAGGAAGTTCAAGTTTCCTTGGGTCCTCAGGTTCGCGAGGGTGAGATCGTCTTTGGAGTCGCTCACATTTTCGCCAGCTTCAACGACACTTTTGTCCATGTTACAGATTTGTCGGGCAGGTAAAAAAATGCATAATTTAATTTTTTATTCAATATATACCAACAAAGTGTGTACTCTGGTAGAAGAGATGTTTCGAGACAAAAGCAACCAAAATCAAAATTTGTTGAAGAATCGCAAGAATATTTTTTAACTCAAACTAGACAAGCACTATTTTTTTCCAAATTTTTTTATCACTCTAATTTTTATGGAGGATAAAATAATGTTCGCTGTAACTTATTAAATTATAGATTACAATGAATTCAATTATTCAGAAATAAGAACGTCAAGAAATTTATTCATTAGTTAAACAACCAAAAATATTGTTTCCATTTTTTATGTTTAGTGAGTAAATTGTAATTATTTTTTTAATTTTGTGTGAAAATATCTTGTTGCCAACCATTAGAATCTATTTATGAGTTATTGATCAAATAATCATCATGTTGTGAATATTTCAGAGAAACTATTGCTAGAGTAACCGGTGGTATGAAAGTCAAGGCTGACCGAGACGAAGCTTCTCCTTATGCCGCTATGTTGGCTGCCCAGGTAATTCATATTAAAAACTTTTCTTTTTCAATTTTTAGTACTTGTATATGATACATGATTTACACCTTATTACTTTCCACGCTCAGGCAGCACCCAGATGTAAAAAATGTTAATCTCGGGCGCGTTCATGTGTGTGGAAAAGCAAATTGCTCTTATAATTTGGGGAATTGTATTATACTTCACAATTTCTCAGTGTACTGAGAGTACATGCAATAAATTCAACCATGCTCTGAAATGAAATAGTAAAATACGAATTATTCTGACGTGTTTTTTAATTCTTTTTTCAGGATGTTGCAGAAAAGTGCAAATCCCTTGGCATAACAGCTCTTCACATTAAACTCAGAGCGACTGGAGGTAACAAAACGAAAACTCCAGGACCCGGTGCCCAATCGGCGTTGCGTGCTTTGGCTAGGTCAAGCATGAAGATCGGACGTATTGAGGATGTTACGCCCATTCCATCGGACTCGACGCGCAGGAAGGGAGGCCGACGTGGACGCAGGCTATAAGCTATTAATTTACAAATCTGTAATGGTTTACTACCTTGCAAAAAAAATAAATCTTTAAAAAAAACAGCAGAAAAGTTGTTCCAAATTCTCTTTATTACCAGCGTGGCTTTGCAAAATAACATTATGTTATATGTAGTTGACATTCTTTTAGTACAGTTTTGTGCATAAATTAATATCATTACGTGAATTATGCGTAATCGTGAAGCAAAGTTGATCAATCCATACGAGTATCGTATAAAAAAAAAATACAAATTATCGATGATTATTATTCATTATAATAAAATCTCAAACATCTCCACCGACTTTGTCAAGCGTTAGATAAAGCTTGACTCTGAAATCCAACTTTTGAGGTGACTTGTGTTCGAGAGTGGCGATCGTATTAACGTAACCGTGTTGCATAACGAAACCTACGATGACCGGCTCTCCTCGTTTTTCTTCTTCAGGCTCGTAAGGAGTAACGTACAATCGTATTACAGCTTTGTTGCCCTTTCGCCAAACTACGAGTTTTGGATCGTCCTGAAAATTGTAATTGTCTCCAGTGTCATCATACTCTGCGGTGTCATCGCGTGCTGGAAGCGTCACCGAATTTCTCGGTAATTGAATGTCCGCGGTCGTAATGATTTTCAGCGGCTTGGGCTCCTCCATCACGGAAGCTTGACGAACGGCGAGAGGCATCAAGTTCGGTGATTCACAACCCTATACAATTATTTAGTTTATTTTTCTTAATTATAAAAATATATCTTCTCACAATTTTTTTTTAAAATATTTTTTACGCACCAGCTGCATATTTTCACGTTTTAATTCTTCGACCTCACCGCTCGCGCTGACCGTTGTTGGCGTCGTTGGGGTATCCAACGAGAAAAGAGTAATTTGAGTTTGATGTGGTGTTGGATTGCAGAATTTAAGAAGCAGTTCGCTCGTTTTGCCAACACGAAGAGGCTCGCACGTCACGATACGTACTTCCGGTATGTGATAACTGAAAAATTCATAAAGTAACAAAATTTCTACTAAAATTATTTGAAAGAAATTTAAACATTTGAGACACTCACAAAGCTGCTAATTGTATTTTGAATTTTATAGATTGCGGATTAAATTCTGGCTTGCTGACGTTATGTTCGCAAGCTCGACATCGGTGACAACTCTTGACGAGAAACTGTTTGCCCTGAGGACGTAAGCCGTTTATTTTCTCAGCTTGAATTTCAGGATGATTCAACCGCTGCTCTATCGTTGTGACTACATTTTCGGATTAAAAAAAAATTTAGAAATTGATAAAGCAAATGGTATTGAATTTAGAACAAAATATAACTATCGAAGAAATCGACATACTCTTCGTTATATCCAGAGACTCTGTGAATATCGACTCTGGCAATTCTTCAACTTCCTCGGAAGCAACCGAAGGCTCCGGCTCGTCGGAAGCTCGCCACTTTTCTTCAATAGCAGGTGGTCGGCCCGTTAATTTCCTTGCCATAGCTGAAGTGAGCCCGAATTTTTCCTATTAATCATAAAAACCAAATTTTCCTTATCGTTCATTTTTTTTAAAATAAAATGTCTTCTTTTTCTGTTCGTGATACTCACAAACTGCAGGTGAGGACACTTGGAGTGGAATTTTTTGCGTTCTCTCTGTTGCCTCTCTCTAGAGGCAAGAATCTTATGATAATCTATCAGCGTATTGATTCTGTCTGCATAAGGATTTTCTGGTTCTGGCCAAGCACACGTGGCTGGGAAAATTGAAATGATCAGAAGTTAGAATAATACAAAAATTCCTTTACTTGTATGTGAATACCAAAAAAATGATTTCTTACCAACATATTGATCAGGAAGTCCTGCATATCTAGTAGTCCATCTGCAGAGCGCACAGAATAAATAATAAACCTTTTTAGGTGATTTCAGATCTTCTCCAGCATTGGGTGCCTGAGAACGAACGGGCGCTGTTCCAGCCCTTGTTGACAATGTTTGGAAACAGCAAGGGCAATTGAAACAGTAAGAACATCTGCAAAGTCAAAAATACAAATATATAAAATACAAAATGACAAATGGAACCATATGAATAAAACTAATATCAAAAAATATTTTACCTATGTTTTTTCAGACGAACTTCGCAAGATGGAACAATCTCCAAGCAATTGGAACAATAATATGTATCGATCTGTAAAAGCGAGTAATCATAGAAAAAAAAATTTTTAATCGAATAAGATATTTTTTGCAGTTACTTGATAACCTGTCAAGTAGTGTAAGATTTTGTGTAAGTTCAGCAAAAAAGAAAAAAAAAACGATCGAAAAGTAGGAATTATAAAAAAACGAAGTATGTTGTATATGCACTTGTTCAACAATTTTCGAAAATGAATAAAAAAATGAATGTTTATTGATAATGAACGTGGTAGTTACCTCTCGACAGACACAATATCCGCATCGAATTTTCAGGCAGTGTCGACAAAAATAAATCTTCGATATCGGTTTTAAGGAATTACAGCTACAAACATATCGCACGTAATCCGATTGAAATAAATATGCCATAATTATAGAATTTTCAATTGTTTCCTATGTATGTCGCTCCAAATTTGACATTTGCCAGCCATTTAGGCTAGAAATCGAGTGGTCAGTGAAATGGAGACGTATCTCCAAAGAGGGCGCATTCGTCTTGGCACAAGTGGCGCTAACATACGAATAAATGAAGAGATTTTTTGTGATTGATGGATGAAAAAATTGTTTGATTTATTAAAGTACATATTTATTATAGGTAGATGATTGATAACACAAATGAAGATCATTTTATTTTAAAACATGGAATCTTATGGAATTAATGTGCTCTTTAGAGCTCTCAGATTTTCCATTTCCTTCGGTATACATGCCAATTCTGAATTAATATTAGCGACTCTGACAGCTAAATAAAGAGTTTCCTGAAATCGTTTTTGCGCACTTCTCAAATTTTGAGGAACTAAAACACCGAACCATTTTATAGGATCGTAAGGTCTTTCTCCATTGAAAGTTCTCAAGCTTATGTCAAAGATAGGAATTTCCTGGCCACATTTGTCAGCTGAGCTTGTTTCCAGTTCAAAGAGAGAACTCATTTGATCGTCCTGAGGTATTTGCAACTTTCCGATGGATTCTTTACCACGAATGTATCTAGCTTTCGCCAAGTCCATATGTCCTTCTCGCATTAATTTTTCCAGTTCAATGTTAACTGCTACTTTTTCCTCCATCAGTTCTAACGAGCGGAGACTCAAATTGTCAAGCTCCTTACAGACTTCGTCGATGCTTTTTTCCATCTCTGAAAGTGAATCAAATACAATTAATTCGATGTGTGGTGTTTCAGAACAAAAATGACATTAGAAATTCTATACATTGCACAAAAATGTTTTTTGTCACAAAATATACACATACTTTTTCTAAATTTTTATTTATGTAGTTTTCGAGCAATTGAATATGAAAATGATGTGTTTTGCATATGTAAAAAGATAGCTACACACTTCAGGTCTTATTCTCGAGATAGTTTTATTTTAGATTATTGTAGAATCCACTTGAAAACAGGATAAAAAGTTTTGAGGTTAACTCACTGTTGTTTTCATTCACGAACGCTCAATTTTTTGTTTGAAGTTGTATGGAAAATATTTATCATGAAACGTCGTAAAATGATTGTAAAATGGTTGCCATAAGCAATAATTTAATTTTAATATTTCTCGGATCTCAGCACTCTTGACTTCTCATTTATTAGGCCGTAGAATTTCATATGTCACGTCGTCACGTGAATCAGTGTCAATGACAGGAGCCCCAACTGCTCTGCATCCATACAATAGTTTGTAAACACGGAGCCTGATAAAGAAGATTTGAATCTCCTTTTTTTATGTAATTTCAAAATCAAGGTTATTTCAAAAGTCACTGGCTGATAATAATAAAAAAACGAATATTAAATACACAATTTATTTACAATTATTATCGTAATTACTTATGTACATGCTTTACAAAAATAACTGTTTAATCACAGTATCGTCTTCCAATTAAATTTATTTACGTTTATAAACTTCTATGTACTCCCCATAATTGGGCTGTGGAAAATGACTGTGAAATATTTTGGCTATAGGACGATAATTTTTTAAGAATGGAATTATTCTAGATGTAAGATTATCAAATAGAACTAGGAGATCTGGCTTTGGAATGTTTTTCTTTTCGATGTTAGTGTTCAACCAGGTCATGGGATTCTCAAAGAATTCATCAGCTTCATCCACATAACTTGGTAAATTTTGCAAATTTGGTTCACAGGTAAGAAACCTTGCTGAAATGTTTGTATGAAGATGGCTGTAAAGAGGAGTGGCATGACAAGGAGTCAAAAACATAAGACTCTTGTTAGAAGAGCTTAGAGATGCCGATTCCTGTTCCAACAATCTCATTACATCCAGAGTGCCTCTCTGATGAATTAACGATATGTACAGTCCAGGCAAAAGATTACTCATGATAAATATACTCAGGAATAATTTCCTTCTGAACTCTGTAATCCTGAACACAAATGGAAAATTCCTAGACCTGGTACTGACACAAATAAGCAAAGGCAAAAGCGGTAATATAAACCTGAATTCTTTATGCGGCAATAAAGAGTAAATGGCAATGGTCCAAATAATAACACCAACCATCAGAAAATGCTGACGGTTAGATTTATAAGTATAAAAAACTTCAACAATAGCTTGTGGCAGAGCCAAAATCTGCAAACCAAGAATGACTGGTAAACCGGCTGTGAGATACCACAGACAATGATTTCTTCCATAGAAATCTGCAACACCATTGAGAACATTTACTTTGAAAAACTCCCATGGAGTTACGACAAAGCTTCCATAACATATAGAATCTATCGCAATGGAATAAAAAAGAGTAATGATCCCTATAGATCCGTAAGTTTTTATAATGTCTGATACTGATTTGAAGTTTGTGAGGATATGATAAATGCATAACGGAGTCCATAGTATAGCCGCAGTTGGTCTGGCAACTGTGAGAAATCCAACGATCCATAGAAATCCTGAGTTTCGAGGTTGTCCACTGGGCCAAGGGAAAATGGTTAGAGCTATAGTTGTCAGACAAGTTTCCAGGCTGTTAGCGAGAGTTCTCGTTGCACAGTAGTACCAGAACCAATTAGCGCAGATTGAAAATAGTGCCCATTTGCTTCTCGTCCACATGTAAAATCTGTAGTCTGCATAACCGCTGAGCACAGCTTGAAATATCCTTGGGAAATTGATGACTAAAACTGCGTAGTCCAGAGCCAGGAGAGCTAGCGCTCGATATAATATCGAAATGAGGAAGGGATAGATGTAACTTCGAATCTTTGCTCGCCATTCCCACGTCAGGTAACCGTAGCCAAAAGCTAAATGATGAGCAACCTCCAACGATTGCCAGTACTCGTCCGGGACGTAAAACGTTTGTACAACGTAAACTGATATAAATCTCCAAGAAATGAGCAACGGAAGAGCATTTCGTAGTTTTGTTGAATAAAACATTGTTGCTTTTCTTATCCTACGATATCAAAACAAAACGTACAGAGCTTTGCCGCCTAAGCTCTGCGGAATTCATCGGGAACGGTAAAACAGATCCACCATCCGAATTTGACAATTCCGAGAAAACTCGCGTCCACAGTGCTGCCATTGAGGAATCTACATTACCGACGACGTAAAAAAAATAAATAATAATTTTACATACTCTCAAAACTTTGTTCAGATTTTTATATACGTTCCTTTTATACTTATATCACTTTGATAAAATGTAACTTTTTTTATATTAATTAACTTTGATAATATATGGCTTGTTGACACACTTACGATTGTTGATATTAAATTGAATAAAAAAAAAGGTTGGTGTAAATACTTTCGTATAACACCAGCCCAATAAAATGTTAAGTTTTATTTATGTATAAGTTACTCGTATCTTAGCAAAGTTGATATCTAATTTTCTTAAAACATTAATTGCTATTTTTGGATCTTCGTTAATTAAAAGTATTGTTTATTTCTTAATCCAATCCATCTCTTTTTTCTTTTATCGCCTCCTGTAAATAAATAACTATTAGTGTCCATTTACTATCAACAAAGATTCTAAAATTTTTTGTAATTTGATACATACTTTGAAACGTTCTTCAAAAAGGGAAAGTTCGGCTATGAGATCCGTAATGGCATGCATGAAAGCTTCATGCGGAGTATAATCGGATGTTGTTTGAATTCTTATAACAAACTTGTGTTCTAAGGGATGTGGAATTTTATATCCAGCGAATAGAACTTGAGGATCCTTCAGCAATTGACTGTAAAATACAAAATTCTTGTTTATCAAGTAGAATGTTTCTAATTATCCAAAAGTAATTAACTAGTTCTTACTTTCTAATCATATTCCCCAGAGTATGGTCTTCTCGATTAACTGTAAAAATTGCAGCGTTCGGTACTTTCGTGTCCTGTTCCTTGACAATCCTAAAAGAAATCGATGAGAGGTTAATTTGAGAAAAATAATTTAAATCCGTTAGGATCTAAAGTAGCAACTAACTTTTTTTCACCCTCGTAGAGGAGAAATGATTCGAATGTCGGTGGTGCGTTCATTATGTACAATAGTACAATAACACTGCCTGATTTTTTAAATTGCGTACTATATTCTGATTCCGACCCGGTATTTCCAATTCGTTCTCACAAACCGAAAACAAACTTTGACTTTTTCGAAAGTGAATTCCCATGAATCTAATACATATGAAGAAAGAAAAACGCATGTGACGAAACGTGCTACTGATTGTAGTTGTCAGATTACTCGCCATAGCGCTGATGCTCCAGTCAATCGCTATTTTGACCATTGCTGATAATGCAGGAATCTCTTGTATTCAACACTGTCAAAAAAAAAATTTCTATTATTTTCTCATATTCTCATGCATGTGTATGAAGTTTGGGCGGGAAAGGAATATACAAGAACTGAGAACTATAAACAACAAAGAAAATTATGTACATATTTGCAATCTTCGTTGCATTGATTCATCGCATTCGTTAGAAATTTCGTTGTAAATATTCATATTTAAATTCTAAAACGGAAAATTTAAATACATACTTTAAAACAAAAACGTATCTAACACAATTAATTGTTGGACACAAGATTATTGTTACATTAAACCGGTATTTCCTTATTGAGTATCGCAATTTATGTAATTAATTGGTATGTGTACCACGTCAAATCCGCAGTACATCTATTTGATTTTTCAACTTGATTTTGACGTCGAAATTTTAATAGCAATAAATTTATTTATGATTTTTGAG
>JAPYYX010002024.1:0-19027 GCA_030522605.1 Cremastinae sp. B BG-2022a
CAGGTTTTTTACAGGATATATTAAATAAGTAAAAAACAATTTTTTGAGGAATAATGAGGACACATCAACGGGTCACGTCTAAACTTTTATTCTCCTTAAAACGATATTCAATTGAAAATTTTTTCCAGGATTAGGAAAAGTCGGAAAAGAATATCGAGGAAATTCGCATTCAGATTTATTACTGGATATATAAAATAGTAAAAAAACAAATTTTTTGAGAATGAGGACACATCAACAGGTCACATCGAGACCTCTACACTCGGGCTGACAGGTCTTCCTAATCTTTTTTTTTTTCAAACGATTCAATTGAAAAGATTTTCCAGGATTAGGAAAAGTCGGAAAAAAATATCTAGGAAATTCGCATTTAGATTTTTCACAGTTTATGTTAAATAGTAAAAAACAATTTATTTCGGAAACGAGGACACATCAACGGGTCACATCGAATGACCTATCGACAAGACCCAATTTTTACCAGGACCCACTCAACCATGAAATGAAAATATTATGCCACGACTCCTCAACGAAAATCGCGGGTGTGCTCACAGACAATTGCATATAACCGCTTGCACATATATTTATCATCCGGAGAAAGTGAAGAGACAAGAGCATGAAAACTCCAGGAGGAGAAATATTACCCACCCTGGATCAGGATCCAATGAAACGAGCATCCTTCATTGTAATTAAAAGATTTAAGCAGAGTATTTTGATATGCTTTAGTCCGCGACAAGCCGGAGCATTAATTCGATCGAGTCGTTCCAGTCCGACCTGATAATTATCGTAATCCGGACCGGTGAAAAATGTGAATCACTGGTGAATAAACGACCATCGTTTTGTTCGTCGGATTTTTTTTCTTCAATGATATACCATGCCCGGTTCAAGTAGCTCTCGCGTGGTCAACGCTCTTTTCATCGCTCGTCCTTCGCTCCGCAGTATATGCGTGTAACCTACATTCCTGTCGGTCAATGATTACAGGTATCACGTGCCCGGGACCATTAATCGATTAACGCGCGGACGTTAGTCCGGTGATAGGTGCCCGCCGACATCGATGATGACTGGAACAAATGACTGATTGTCCCAGGCAAATCATAAACGATCTCCTCTCCTCTCCAAGAGCGACCAACCGAACGCTGCTCACCCTGAACAAAAATGATAACAATATGCAGAGAGGATAAAAATATATGCACACTCCGGTGTGCTTGAAATATTATGTATTGAAAATATATTTCTCTCGAACTCCGAACGTATCGACATTGCGTGGATATATCATCGATTCAATCTCACCTCTCGATTGCAGCTTTGATTGATTTGCGTGTTCACGATTTTCTCGCGGGATTTTCTAGACGAGAGAACAACGCCAGATATGAGAGTACTCGAAAGAGAGGAATGGCTCGTTATTGTGTAAATTGGTGAGAATTGTTCTTTACAATCTAAACGTCATATTTAGCACGTGCTAGTCTGCAATGTAAAGCGTAATCACTTTCGATTCAGCATCAATTTATTTCTCTCTCGAGACATTCACATTTTCACTTCGTTCGAAAAATTAGATTAAAAAAAGTTTATCGATGTCTCTCGGATTAGCAAAAACGAGGCTAGAAATACTTCAATTTTTCACCGATCGCAGACTAGTTAAATTTTTCGTTACGAATGCGTGATTACGTGTTCTCTGTCGCGGTCTGTCGCCGCGAAAATAGAGTCTTTTCTTCGAATATCGTTGGATATATCTTGGACGCGTACTAGTTTACGCTGCGTATAACGTGTTTCATTCATAATGGCGGCTCCCACGCTTCACCGAGGACAGAATTTTATTTTCCACTCTCGCGGTAGGTGGACGACGCGTCGTCGCGGGAACGTTGACGGGTTATCCGCAATAACGGATGAATAGAGAGGATAAAAAGAAAAGGAGAGAACGAGAGAGAGTCGAGACTCTGACGAGCGGGTTTATACACAGAGCTCTATAGACACAGAGCCATGGAGAGGCCCCCCCGGGTCTCCGGATCACTTTTTGTGCCAATTTGTTAATCGAGCTCTCCGGCCGGCTCTTTCTTCGTGTTTGTACTTACTTAGTTGCTTACTTACTCACTTGATAGCCGAGAGAACAGGTAGCTCGGGCGAGCGCGCACGCCTGGAACGAGCTCTCTCGTGATAAATTCAGTTTCATAAATTCCTGTCTGGTTTCGACGACAAGGGAACGACATCGACGACAGGTTCTCTCTCTCTCTCTCTCTTTCTCTCCTCAACGTTTCTCTCCCTCTCCGTTTCTCGTCCGCGAGACTCGACACTGATCGCAGCACCCAACTACATGCGAGAGAGTCTCGCAAGACCCACGGGACACCGCTCGCAAGGCATCATCGCCGCCAACATCCGAGACTCCCGACCGATATACATCGCGTCGGGGAGAGCGAACTCCAGTTCTCATAATATTATAAGCTGAATTTATCCCAATCACTTTTTACATCTCGGCGAGAGTGAGTCTCGGTGCGCAATTCAATTGGTAATTCCACGATGGCGCCCATTGGTTATTCATTTATCGAGTCTATCGAAGGTCTCCGTGCAACGTCCTTTTTATTCTCGGAGCGATCGAGGACTATTCTCGATCAGTGAGAATTTTTTTTCTCTCCTCTGCACTCGGTTCACCTCGCTACTTTGTTTTTTCTAATTTATTAATTTTTAGTACATTTGTTTTGCCAGGGCGTATTTATACCACTGCGAATGTCATTTTTTTTGTCAGTCGTTTTTTATCATTATTTTGCGTTATATTGAAATTTTGCTCTGTGAATTTTTTTCTCCACCTGTGCACTGAATACCTTATTCTCTCATAAAACAAACGTTGTAATTATTACGTTCGCAGTAGCACGGTACACAACAAGACAGCGCGATTATCCTATTGAAACTGAAATTGGCCAAATGGAAACGCAGAGTCGTTGCGACTGGTGACTAATATCTATTGACGATAATATTTGCAGTAAAAAAAGTAATGTATCTTGTTAACAACTTAGCAACTTTTGTATCTCCGTTGAGAAATTCAAAACTCGCCAAAGTCTCTCCTTGAATCCGTTGATGATAATGTGGATCTGCCGTTGCGCGGAGGCACACAAACGTACGTGCGTCCCGCTTGTCCGCTGGGATAACGACTCAACGTTTGCGTTAATTGCACGGATTTACGATCGCGTTCATTATCGTTAACTCGTCGAATGGATCGTCATTCTCTCGTCTCGTCCCTGTAACACGCGCCTCAATAGCAATTTGTGACGCTTCCCACATTCTCAAGCAGCAACCATTTTATAACCAACATTTAAAAACTCGACGTGATCCCGTGTCAAATTGCAATTTATATAAATCCTGCGAACTCCTTGTTTTTCCGTTTTGCCGATTACTTTTTTAGTGAATCTAGAAAAAAATTGCTGAAATTATTCAAAAAAACGTGTCCGATAACGATTTTACGATACTATAAAACTCTTTTTTATTATAATTTATATTAAAATTTTTTTTAATTCATCGTGATATTTTATTGGATAGATTTATTCATTACTTAATTATTGATCGAGCATAATAATTTTGAAAGAACTCACTGATATTTTTATGTTTGGTCATGAAAATATTTTGTTACATTATTCGTTAAAAATTTTCAACGCCAATATTTTTTTGTAAAGTCCCATTTTAATCGAAATACGAATTTGTCAAAGTTGATTCATTTTTCGCGAGGCGCGCACACACATGGCGAGAAAAGTGTGCAAGATCGAGAGTCGCACGGTGCGGGTGGCACACGCGGGTGTGCGCAGAGTAGAAAGTGAGGCAATGTTTAAATTACACGCCCCGTGTGTAGGACTTATACTGCGGGCATTATATACCGAGCGCGCCGTGAGCTTTATGAGACCTCGCGGGATAGCTCGCGGGCACGGGACTCGCGTTCTCTCTCTCTCTTCCTCTCTGTATACCGCAGCAATTACATAGCCCCGAGAGGTGCGAGAGCGCACGTTTCGTTCGCCGTATGACGCGAGAGGGACGAAATCGCTATGCGAAAAAAACAAAAACGAAACAAACAAAAAAAAGCATTCGCAAGTAAGATGCGCTGATGCCAGCGTCACCACTTCGACCGCATAATTCGTTTTGTGGGACCGGAATTAATGTTTCATTTATTTTTTTGTTCTCTCGGCACACACGTAATATCCTCCACGTGCATTGATGTCTCCGAAAAGATTAATTCATACACGTTGAACTCTTGATACGATTCTGTACTTGCACGAATTTTTGCTGATTTTATTACACAAATTGATGGATATGAATTTTTTTTTGTATATTAAATTTTGTGGAGAGTATTTTTTTTGGAAAAAGAATACCTTGTATATTTTCCAGGCATGATTTATGAATGGAATTGTCGAAAGAAGGAGAGAGAACGAGAGATGAGAGAAGCAATATAAGAATGGACAATAAAAAGCGCGAATGCGCGGGCGGACGAGAGAGAGACTCGGCACTCGAAGAGATCTCTCGCCACCTGATGCCATCCATCCTTCCGTTGATAGAGGCTACTCCTATTCTCTCTTTTTTACTCCCCGACTTTTATTCTGTTATCTCTCTTTGTCATTTTTTTTCTCCGAGGCTGAATGCGACGGGATTTATTTCAATTTTTTTTCTCGGATCGCGTGCATGCAAATTTATCGTATTTTTTATTTCAAACTTCTTGACGAAATAATGAACATATGAATATATGTGGTCAAATTGATGTCACTTCCGAATTGTCATCGTATTTAAATTTATCGAATTTTTTTTTTTATTATTTTGAGTGATCGAAATGGAAGAGTCGATAAAAATTTCATTGGCATTTGTCTTCGTGGATTTTATATCATCGAGATCGCAATTTCGCTCATGTCGCGATACATAAATCCTCGGTTGATCCACGAATCGGGCTGGATCTCGGTAAAGTATGGCGCTGAGGCTCTTCCTTGCGGTTTTATATCGAATGCATACACGATGGACATTGCGCCTCGAGCGAGATAGAGACTCTTCGATCGTAGCTCGATCGTTTCTTTTTCTCGGCGCGGAGAGCTCGCGATCTCTCGTGGGTGGAGTGGTCCCCGGGGCCAGAGATCGTGCCTGACCACCGACAACTTTGATTCACTGCGATTGTTGGTCGCTTATGCGATCACCGACTCGCTCGGCGCGCACCCTCCGCCGTTCTTTTTGCCCTTGCAAACGCGGTTCAACGATCGGTAGCGAATTCTCCGCCGCGACACTCATTCGCGATTCGATCTCGATCGAAAAATTTTCTTTTTCCAAAAATTTCAAATGTTATCTTTCTTTTTTTATACTCGAAAAAACTGGCAGATTCGATCTTCGGGGAAAGCGCAAAACTTTTCGAACGTGAGAATTTTTTTTTCGGAAGAATGAACACTCGCAACGTGAAAGTGTCGTGAAAACAAGAAAGTAACGGAGTCGCAATTCGACAGGTAATTTTCGAAAGATCGAGAGATGAGGTGGGTTTTTAACGTCAAGCAATTAAAAAGAGGAAATTTCGCGGAAACGAATGTAACGGGGCTGTATTTTTAACGTAAAAAAGAGATTCACAATATTCAGTCGTTTATTTTATAATTTGTTAAAAATTGTGCGTTTCGTTATTGTTACGCAATTGCTGTTGCTCCTCCTTAGCGAATGCTTGAGCAAACGATAAATCGAGTGGCTATTTATTTTATTCTCTGACACTCTGACCGCGCTCTCACTTTGCCTTTGTCCCTCCGTCTTTTCCCGAGCCGTTGACCCATTCGGTTTTCATCTTCTTTTATTTTATTTTCACGGGAACGCCAGTAAAGCTCTCCGACAGAGCCTGACGACGATCGTAAAATTCCTATCGTGGAATCGAACGGGTGCTCACGCGACAAATGGAGAGAATTACCTTTCGAGAAGACGACTCTACCGAACGACCGCGGTTTCCCAGCATTGTCACAAAACCTTCGGGCAAACTTTTCGCTGCGAGCACAAAAATATTCTCATTTACACGGAAAAGAAACGGACGACAGCGTTTCAAACGTAAATTAACGAACGGAAGTGACAAAAATGACGGCGCTCGCGACGTCATTTTTCTTCCGGGGCGTTCATCTAATCTTCCATTTACATTTTTTATTTTCTTCACCTCGGTCAATCTCTCCTCTCTCTACCGAGTTCGAGTCTCCGCTCACCGCTGTCGATTATCTATACTTTTTTTCTCACCTCGGAACATTCTTCATAAGATTCTCTCCAAGTTCGTATTTTATACTGTGTCGCCCAATCGTTTATCGCTTTTGTACACATTTCCGCCGTTTGCTCATACCCGCGACCACACTCGAACCTCTGTCGTTCATTGTACATAGATCATAAAAAAGTGTAATGATCGCCGACAACGGCATGTTATATGGGAGAGTCAACGGTTCTCGCGCATCGACCTCTTGAAAAAAAAGATAAACTGTTACAAATTAATTTCAAAACTTTGATGAAAAAAAATGTCACAATTTTATGACATTACTTGTGGTAATTTATTGATACCATCGTAAAACGGATTTGGAAGAATTTCCATCAGTCCTGGTATAGAATGACGGTACGCGAAATGAGAAAGTACACATGCTCGTTGCCTTGTGAGATGGGATCGAAAACACGTTGTAGAATGAGGTGATCGCTAAAGCGAATGCATTCCGTAAGATTATCGCGGCACGTAGACTCGTGTAACGCAAGTGTCCGTTCTATGAGGGAGAGAAAGACAGAAAAATGTGAAGTGAGAAAAAGAGAGAAAGAGAGAGAGAGAGATGGAGGGAAAGAGATCATTGAGCAGCAATGTCGCGGCTGATCACGGGCTCGAGCCCTATAAAATCCATCCAAGCCTGCCGTGGGCTGTCACCTCTGGATATAAACGACACATGACGTCAGTAATGACATCAGTGATCCATATCATCTGAGACACTCTGTTACCGCACAATATCTATCGGCAACTTCTACCAAGCGACATAATTCTTTTTTTCCCTGGCTATTAATTATACAAGCATGAACGTCGTTGCGGTACATCGGAGCTTTCAAACATACGCAACCTCTCTGTAACAATCATCCAGAGTCACGGTATAGGAGACTCGAGATCAAGTTGAATTTTCACACATAATATCAAAAAATAAGGTCTCTGATGTACCGACTGATCGTGGAACAATCACGACATGTACACGAAATACATTCGAAATTTGCTGTACTATTTTTGAGAAATATGAAAATCAGAATTTTTTTTCTATTTTGAGAAAAAAATTATTTTTATTTTTTGAATGTGTTTGAGTTAAGGATGTTACGATCTCTGACAAAAGTGACTTTTCCATACTGAATTGTTAAAATTTAGTTTTTGTTTTTCTGTTAAAAAGTTTAAATATTTTATTGTGATACTTAGAATGATGCTCAATAGGTTTTTTGTATTTCATCAACAATTTTGGTATTATTTATTGCTTAAACAATTAAAAAATACAATTTTTAGACAAAATTATTTAAACTCCGTTATTAACATTTTTTTGTGTACTGATAGTAAAAAAATATTATCACCAAAACCTCATCATTTTAATCAATTTTTACGAACTATTAGAGAGGAAAAATCGTTTTGTTGTCATAAAAGTGGACAATTTCTTAAAAACTGTTTCGCAAGCTAATTAAATTTAACAGAAAGAATTTACAAGTAACTAGTTTTTTCGATATTTATCACTTACTATTATAATTTCGTTTTCGATGAATCTGCATAAGAATACGTAAATAATATTGAATTCGTTATAACTTTTAAATGATTTAGTAAATGGAGTTGATATATTCACAGGAGCATCAGAGTTCTATTATCAGTAACTGGTCAAATTTTCAGAATTTTACCACCGTTTCGAGTTATCTCCAGTATATCCTCAGACATCAAAAAATTTCTTTTTTCTATGTTAATTTTTGCAGAAAAAAATTTCTTCGTAAAATTAATTACACTCGTTCGTTCTACTTGTCTTAAACGCTGATGAAAATAGTATCGCAAAAGACATATAAATTTTTTCTCAATTTCGAAATTGAAAGATGTGATTATTTGTGAAACGGAACATCGTTCATTACAAAATTATCGGACGGTTATGAGGGAGGAGTAGACGGGAGAGGAAGAGAGGGCGCGCATCTCGTCTGCGCGATGTTAATAGGGAGGGACAAAGAGAGCAGGATCGGTGACTGTTAGGAGGATGCAAATTCAGCAGGTAGGAAGACGATGAAGAGTTGAGAGCGCGAGAGATATAGACGGCGGCGGCGAGAGGGGCTAGAGAGAGCGCACCCGAGGCTCCGCGGCAGCAGCAGCAGCATCAGCATCAGCTCTACCACGGCAGCACAGAAGTTTCATCTCTCGGATTCGCGCGAGTGTGCGCACCGCTGCGAACGGAGTGGGCGGAGAGTAGCCGCGGGCGCATGATAGTGAAGGATGAGACATGGAAAATAGAGAAGAGAGAAGAAAATAGAGGAGAGAGAGAGAAGGTTAACGCGCAATCCCGAATAACTTCAAGCCCTTGTTGTCCGCGTTCGACGAGAGAGAAAGAAGAAGAACGAGAGAGAGCTATATAAGCTACGAACAAAGTTTATAGGTGGGCTTTGCTCTCCACGGATCCTCCGTGTGCACCGTCCTCTATCTCGAAGACGACGGAGATAGAGCGAGAGAGGAAGACGCATGCATATAATGGTAAAAAAAAGAGAAGAGAGAACGAGAGAGAGAGAGAGAGGAAAAAAAAGAAAAGGGCACTACGGGGACGCGAGATGAGCGAGCTAGCCCCGAAGACCAGACAAAATGCAAATTTCCTGCGAAAGACCGCACGAGCCCGAGCGTCTCCGCTAATCTGTCTGGCGCATCCGTGACGTCAGAATACCCATTGGCGGCGAGTAATAGCGATTACAACTGTATGCCCGGAGTCGATTTACGGCTAGAAACGAGAAAGGCTCCCTCAGTTTCACCAACGAGAGCGTAGAATAAATAACAACTCCTATCGCGCGATGATGCAAGCTAGCCGAGGAAGATTAAGTCGAAATTAATGATAGCCTCGTATCTCCGAGACGCAACGACTCTCTCGATCGCGATCCTCTCCGCGGATGGAAACGCGATTTTCCTTCCATTTCTCCCTGTCGATGGTGCGCGTATTTTTTTATCTCTCAATAAAACTTGATTTTGTCGTGAATCCTTGAAGCGTCTTCAGGCTATAAAAATTAAAGGTCGAGTGGCAAGGTTGCCTAGATATTAAAAAGTATGCAAGAAAATGACGTGAGAATAATAATTTCATCCTTTTTTTTTATTCTCTGCGATGTTCCACTGCGTTTGAATTTTTTGAAATGCGAAAAATGAAAAAAAATCTCATCTGAAAACTTCAGGATAAAAATGTAGATCGATTTGCAATCGATCTTCCGCGTAGCTTCTCTTTTTTCGCGTTTACATAATATAATGAAGACAGTCGAGAGAAGGAGGAAAAGGACGAGGAGAAAGCTCAACGCCCCTGCACTTTTCCATTAGTTATCTTCACGCGAGCAGGAGTCGAGTGTGTTGCACACGAGAGTGCAGAAGTGCACACAGGAAACTTGCACTTCCTACAGGTCACCCACCACGAGAGCTCTCTCCTCGTCTCCGTTGCCCTTTTCACTCCGCGGTAAATTTCTCCATTTGACGAGCTCAGGGGCCACTGAGTTAATAACAACATATTAAATAAAAAGAATAAAAATCCGCAAAATTTAATATTTACTCGTAATATACAAAAGTCGAAATATTTTCCACTGAAAATTACTTCTCGACGATTTTTTTCGAAATTCCAAGGACGCGTGAAAAAGAGAGGATACACTCGTTATATTTTGAAAAAAATGACTCGCGCCTTACGCTCCGCATATTTTTTACGGGGCTCGCGTGTTTTTAAGCCATGCACCGAAGCTTATACCTACAAGAGCGTGCCGTTTGGTACATTATAAAGGTGAACTTACTGTGCGATTATTTTATGCTTTCAGTATGGTGTGAATAAGTATAGCCGTATATAAAAGGAACGACGATAAGACGAGAGAGAGCTCTGGCTCGCTCCGGAATACGATGTGCTTATATACCCGCCGTGCATATTTACTCCCTGGGAGCAATATGTTTCTCATTGTCCGCGTATAACTATGCTCTTGAATGCAAATGGTCGTGTGGGTGCGAGGATAAGCGTGTCCTCTCTCGCGCCGCGCGAGTATATTCATCCAGTAGGTATATTAAAAGCTTGCGTCCTGACAGAGATCTCTTTTTGTGCTCGCCTCATACCTCTCTCGTACTTTTGGTAAACTAATAATCGTCTTCGAGCGTTTTCATTCCCTCCTGGCTCTTTTTTTTTCTTCGGGCAAACGACCAACATTTTATGCGACAAGATGGTCCGCCGCAGCGAAATATACTCGACGTCCCAAACGGTGATCGCGCGAAATCTCTCAATTTTTCTCACGAGACTCGTTTCGAATAATCCAAGAGCGTTCTACAATTACTTAAATAAGGAATAAGAGTCTATAAAGATTTTGACATGATTGTGAATTTTTTTTAACGATCGGAATATGGAAAACGTATTATGAGCGGGGTGAAATTCGTTTCGCGAGTTTTTGTATACAAAGGACGGATTTTGACGGATTTGCACGTGATTATCACTCGAGCGATGGGCTCTACATTCAGTTAGTCTGATTTTATCGTTTATATTACGATAAATAACAGGTTGTAAAGATTTTGATGCAATTTTTTAAATAATGCACTGATATAAAAAATTTAAAGAGGACAATATATTCACGCAGCTGTTATTATTATATGAAAGACGAGCGATCGGCGCGATATTCAATTAGCGCTGCATCGATGAGTAATCGATAATCGAAGCACGATTTCCGAGTGATACCGGTTTTAAATTGTACGAGAGTAAATTTTATTATTATTTACTCTCTCATTTTTTATTTTATTTCGTGCGAATAATGGAGGATTCTCATCATTAATTTTTTTGTGGCGAGAGGAACCGAGAATTTTCACGTTTGGAGACCAGACAAAAATTTCTCGCTTTTTCTCAAAACGTCTTGCTGGATTTTCATTTCGACGACGTCGTTCGTCGAAGTCTCCCGTTCGTTCGCGTGTGACTGACGTGCGAATTACGGATCGGACGGGCCGGACTCGCGAGCACGCCACGCGGTGGTACATGATCGTGGCCAATCGTCGGAGCATCGCACCCCCCGCTGTGCGGGGGAAAGCGCGAGACTCCGGAACCGAGCTGAAGCACGCACGTGCCATTTAACCGCTCGCAATTAACCAACCCTCTTGACGCACACTCGTCACGGCGATCGTCACACCTTCGCGCGAAATTCAACAATGTTGCTTCGGACTCCCAACTCTATTACAGAATTTCACTCCCAGCATCGTAAAATCGAATACTTTATACAGTACGTTTCTCGTTCCAGAAACTGGAGAACGCTAAAAAACAAAAAATTATGATCTCTCTTGTAAATTTTTGCAAGTTTGAGAAAAAAAAAATTTTTTTTTGAAATTTTAATTAAATTAACGAACAGCGAAGTTCCAGTAAGTAATGACTTCCGTTTCAGCGATGAGCCTCGCCGTTGGTCATTATGGTAGCTCCAGCGATAGGAAATTTCCCGAAAAGTGGAAAAAAGGAGGAAAGGAGAGAAATTGCTGAAGAATATCGCGAGAGCGTATGGTGGTCGGGTGGACATTTAATTGCACGATAAATCCTGATTCACCGATTTGCAACCCATTTCCTAGTGCGGGGGCGTAACTGCGATCGGTCGGTGATTCGAAGAGATCGCGCGAAAGACTGTAACCGCGCGTGGGTGTCCGAGTCTCTCTCGTCTTCCCTGCGCCGGGCGAGCGAAAAGAAAGAGGCGATGCACGAATCCCGAGAGTAACCTGCCTTTCGGTTTACACATGTTCGCCGTCCAATGAGAAACTTCGCGACTGTGTGAAAGTTTTTCGATACGGAGCACCCGTACGTGCTGTCCCGTATCTCAAACGACGAGCTTATACACACTCCCAAACGATCAATTCTCATATTGTTATTTGTCTCCCCGACGCAAAAACGCGAGGAAAAAATGAACATCGCTCGTATAAAAGTCTCGTCCATATTATTGAATCGCTTCGCGATCGATTCCGCACAGTCGTAAAACGATCGAATCGTATCGAACATCGCATAAATTTTTTTACACTCCCTCACCGCTTATTCCAGTTTATTCTTTCATATTCCGGGATGAAAATTGAGAAAATTCGTGTTACTTTTTGTTTGTTGTACATTGGGTGTTGAATTTTTTTATTTTTTCTGACAGTTTTTTCTTTGCTTTTTTTGTTACAGATTCGGTGGCACAGACAGCCACCTTGACGAGCTTGGCGATTTTTCTGAGCTCCGGCTTGAGCCCGATTTCTGCAGCACCGTCTTACGGAATCGCGCAGTCAGCGACGAACGTGATGGAGCCTTGGGAGCAACCGTGCGGGACGCCACTCGGGGCTGCGCTCAAAAGATCGCCCCAGCGTCACAGTGTCCATCGGGCGCTCAAACGCGTGCGAACTCAGCTCAGAGTTGCTCAGAATCACTTCAGGAAGGACCTCAAAGACGTCCACGACATTTATTCCAAGGTTTGTTTCAACAAAATTAAAAATATCAAGACGATAGTAAAAACGTTTTCATCCACGAGAGAATTAAATTTTCTTATGAGAAATTCGATGACACATATCATAATTCTTATCGGCCTAACGTTCGTTCGTCTCGTCCGTCTCACGCTTTCGTTCACTCATAATCTGCCGTTTATACCAGAGCCGAGATAAGACAGCGACTTCGAGAAAGAGACAGAAAGAGTTTATAAAATAACGAGTTGCTATTTTATTATTGTTTTGTCTATATCGGGTCCTGTTGAACCGTCAAGTCTCTAAGTTCTTGGGTACGAAATTTTTCACTGCGCCAATTTCGATGAAATATTGATAAAAAAAATTTTTTACTCTTCATTCTAAAAATTGTGAAACATTTTCATTAAAATTATTCGTTCTTGTCACCTAATTGCTTTTTTTATAAAACAATCGACTTTGGACGTGTTACGAAGCGTTAATTTATGAAAAGCTTGAAACTTCGATTGTTAACAAAACAAAATATAATTTATACTTGTGGGCGAGGATGGAATATGAATAAAAAAATGTATATTCGTTGGCTGGGAGAGGCAACACTGATGCTGCTCAGCTGTAGGTTGACAGTAGGTTGTTCCCTCGTGTGTTCAACCCACGATTCGCTTGTCTGCGCTTTCAAAGAGGAAACCGTCTCGCATGCATATACATATTTGCGGGTAACATGAAAACCGTATACGAAATAACGTTTTCATCTCGGTAAAATTGAGAGAATTTATTATCCCTCGGTAAACGGTCGCTTTTATCCGTGATTAAAATAACATCTTCATTCCTCGCTCGTGGAAATTAATTGCGATATTATATTTTTATTCATACGGATTTTGAAATACTTTCATTATTCTGAAAACAAAAATTATTTAAATTGTCTAAATTGTAGGATTAAATTTGTTTACGAATTTCTAAATAATGTATTCTCAATATTCGCAGGTATGCAAAGTATTGAAGGGACAGTACCATATGAGTTGGTTACCCGAGAGACCGCTTGAGTGGTACCATCGCGAACTTTGGTGCAAGGAGAAAGTAAAGAAGGCGGAATACGCTCTACCCAGACTTCACGACGCACTCCAGCGGTTCGCAATAACATTTTACTCGCTCCGAAGCTTTCGTCTCAAGTCCAACATCGACGTCGAGCTTACGATCAACAGGCGAAACGAGATTATCGATGGCATGCAGAACGAAGTACTCAGGGTACGTTGAAATTTCGTTCATACCAGAAAATAAATTAAAAATATGAAAAAGCAAAAATTGCATCAACCGCTTCTCAATGAGTTCGTTTGAATTTCATCCAAACTCTGTTTATGAAAGAAAATAAAAACAAATTCAGATAGATATTGAATTTTTTAAAAAATTTAATAAATTTCCATTTAATGTAAAAACATATTCGATTAAACAAGCTGCGTATAATTTATTAACGACAAATTGGAGAATTTTATTAATTTGTTATTTTTATTATTTCAGATGTTGTGCGAAGTGGAAACAGCAATTTTAAATCTCGGCCACCAGCTACCGCCTGTTCACAAAATAAACGTCGTCACGGAAAGTCCGGACTGGACGAGCGAGGGCGATCTGACACTGATGCTGATACAGGATTGGGGAGTAATGAGACTCTATCAAGTGTTTCTCAACGACTGGACCAGAGCTTTCCGGAACGCAACGGCGACTGGTACAGGGACATGCGATCCGAATGCCGTGAAACCTCTGATATTCATGCCGAAGAAAAATCCGAAGAGGATGAACGCGCAGAAAGCGAAGAAGCAGCTGAAACTCAGGAAACCGAAGGAACAGATCAGAAAATCGATGGGTCTGAGCACGGAGAGCTCACCGTTGCTCGCCCGTAGAAAGGGATTCAGGAGAAGATTCCCTAAGAATCGACGAAGAAAAATTTTGTAAATTGCTTCCGTTTATTTCTTTTTTATCGATCGAAAGCTCGAATAATATCATCGTTAGTTTACGTAAAAAAAAAGATGCGTTATTCCTACACGAAACATTATCTTTTCATCATGAATTCTCTCGACCACCGAACAGCTTCGATTACACGAATCATGCGCAAATTATTTATTTCATCGTGACACTCCGTCATTTCGTTGACACGCACACGTATACCAGTTACTTGACGCGTTGGCCCATAGTAATGGACTCGAGACCAGTATTATAGAAATTTAAAAGGCAATTAAGCAGTATTATAGCGAAATATTTCGATCTTGACGAGAGAAAAAGGAAACAAACATTTTTGAAATTTTTGGCCATTTTTAACGAGAAAAAAAAATAGATGGCTTTGAAACTGAAAAAGACAATGTGGAGGAAATAATAGTTACTGTACAATTTGTACATATTGAATTGTTCGTCGGGACGAGCAAGAACATTCCATTATTTTATTTAGTCTCTAATTGCTCGTACGATTTAGTACCAATTATTTATTTTCATTTTTCTTAGCTTTAACGCGCGTGAGACACGAACCGCGTTGGCTTAAAGTTGGTAGCTGTGATATTCTCAAACGTACGCGGACGTTATCGAGTTCCTACGTTTTGTATTCTGTATTTTTAACAATCACCGTTTAACAGTACATGTAAATTTTTTTAAGTCTCACGCACAAGGGTTCACGACCGGGACTGTAAGATTTTATTCCCGGTATCATTATCATTTATTATTACTATTGTAATTTTTTTTCTTGAATCTCGCGGTAACGCGTTTTTGGCAGATTCTCATTATGCACTACTGTTCGAGCCGGTAAACCACAAAAAATACGTAAAAAACTTATCCATCGTTACTTCATAATCTTTTTGCGATGATGTTGTGAATGAGAACGTATGTTATCGAAAAAAAGTCACGAGAGTGTGTAATTTTTTTTGCGAATTTTTGTACGGAGTTGAAATAAAGTGAATAGAAAGATGCGGGACCATCGAATTCAGAAGATTCAATGACTTTGTTTTCAAACTTGATTACGAATGTGAAACAATTATTCCCACTGGTAACTTTATTACGATTAGTGGATTTATTTAAGATCGATCTTACGTACGACACGTGTATTTATAAATGTAAAAGATGGGGCATACACAAGGATACGTATACCTGTATTATTACTTTTCACAAAATTATTTATTGTATCATGTTACCATCTCATATGTTATTTATTTTCACTCTTCCTATCTTATGTATAATCGTCTCGAATATAAAATTTATTTTGTACTTATTGAGATTTATTCATTTTTCGTTTTTTGATCCTATTTCCCTATTTATAGTAATTAAGCTGAATTATTTTCACGATATTTTAAAGTTGTAAAAGACTAAATGAATTTTTGTACAGTGAAATTTTTGTATCAGATTTATCGTACGACTAGAATGTGAAATTTTTTCTGGTATTTTATTTTGCATTTATTATTGCCATATTACTATTTTATTACATCAATAAACTAGAATTCATTTAGAAAATAAATAAGAATCGAGAAGTTACTTTTTGAAATTTTGGTCGAAAGGTTTAGAAAAAATTAAAAATATATGGAACATCAATGTATGCGGATATCTAAAAATGAAAAAAACGAAACTTTTCGAAAATAATTTCTGTCAAATCAAACGATAAACTAAATTCCTATTCTGCAAATTATCCATTCAGTTATTCATTTATTTTTTGTTATTTTCTAATTTTTTGTATCTTTTATCTTAGAATAGCGTTTGTCGTCGAGCAACCTGAATGGAAAGTATCAAGCTCTTATGAAGCTGGAGGAAGTTTCGGTCGTCGTTGTCACGCGATTGAAAGATGCGAGAACAAATAAATGCGCGAACTTCCGTATACTCTTAAACATAATTGCTTTGCCGAGATACGATTTTAAATTCATGAGAAAGAACATGCACGTTCGTCAAATGAAATTGACTCTCATGGTTGGACAAGGGTTATTTTTTTTCATCGCTTTCTTTTTCTCACCTGCTGTGCGATCTCAATTTTGACTCCCTCTAATCGTCGATATCAAACTCGCTTTGTTGTGCAAATAATTCAATGCAAATTGAAAAGCTTGGAGAAGATGAATTGATATAACTGAATTGTTATTTAAAAACGTCCCTTCGAAGACAGAATCGTTTCGTGGTAGAAAATTCGACGCAGTTTTTTTATCCCGAAAGATCAATTTCTATCGCATATATAATTGGGTTTCATGATCCGTATTTTTCGTAATTTTTTATAAATGCTGCTTTTGTAGATTAGTGAATATTGTATTCAAAATATCGCTTTACTTCCATTTTGAGCTGGTAATAGCAGGCGACTCTGTGGAATTAAAATTTATCGACTTGGAGGTCGAACGAATCTGGCATCCAAGTATCAGGAGTGCACGGAGGGATAAAAGCTCTCACAGGATTCCGAACACATCCTTTATAAATCGATCACGGATACATAAGAAAATACGTAGGAAGGACTTTTTTGAGAAAGTCAAAAAGTATGTGAAATACTAAAATAGTTGTTACAATATTATGTAAAATTAATGAAGAAAAAATATTTAAAAATGTTTGCAAAGATTCCACTAAGAATCCTACATCGTTAGAACGAAAGAAAAAAAATAGTTTTCCTATACATAGATAAGTGCCTCTAAATTTCTGGTTAAGCAAATTGTTTCGTTGATATTTGGAAAATAAGATTAAAAAAAACAATCTTGCTACATTTAAACATAGCATCGTCTTGAGATTTTGACTTTTCATATGTATGTCAGTTTATTCATTACTTGGCGTCAAGACACTGCTGTCTTATTTAGATATTACTAGGTGTCAGAACATGCCATGTTTTTAGACAATAAACAAGAAATTTAATTTTTAAGTTTTATACAGATTTTTAGACAATAAACAAGAAATTTAATTTTTAAAGTTTTATACAGATTTTTAAAGCAAATGTAAAATTTATTATAAACAATCCAAGTTTATGAAAAATGAACATTCAAAGTTTAATGGAAATTTGAATGACGACTAAGAAATGTTATAAAGAATCGTATTCTATTTCAAGTACTTCAACTATAACGTCGAACTTGAGCTGTTTATGTAAATTGTAAGAAATCTGTAAAGAAATAATCCGCCATGTGTAGTACACGCTGTTTAATGACGTGGTACAGAATTCGGTAAATCGGAAGTGTTACCGGGAAGTAAGGGATTGACGCCGAGTCCGTGAGAAAAACTCTGTCTCCGTACTGATACGTAGAACAACGAGCTAATAATAGAGTTTCCATGTACGGCGCTTGATACCAATTTTTACCAGTGATAGATGAACCTTCCTATGTGAAGATTTACACAAAGTGGGTGTCAAAAATACCCGCAAAGTACCGTCAAACAAATTCCCAAAACCAAAATATATACATCACACACGCGAACGCGCATTATATGAATTTAAAAAAAAATGGGTTTCCACTGTGTCCACTTGTGTTAATAAATTTATGGCATATTGTTTTTTATGTGAATTTTTCATTGTTATTGTGACCTAAAAAATCCAGATTTGAAGTATTGATTCGTCAGTGGGAAAATGATGAATATTTTTTTTCGCATCTTCATGGAACAAATCGTACGTTTCAGTAGATTAGAATTTCAGATTTTTTCATCATAAGGTGCTAACTCTATTTTTAGGCTTGAGGTTTATATTCAGATACGTTTTTACATCGAGTACTTCTATTTCGATCGTCACTGAATAAATTGATGCGCGGGGAAGCCCACAGATATTAACACTTCAATCTTGTCATTCATGAGTCTGTGCCCTAGGCTCGAGCATGAATGGTCGCTGCATAAGTGTACGTAGCCCTACTCTTCGTAACATACGAGGTCTTGACAAGCGAAAGTATTGTCCTCCTGACGTCACGGAACCTTGGCTTTCCTTGAGCCTTCCTACGAATTTTACAGACGCACGTAATACACGGAGTTCCCATAATCGCTTCATGACCCGCTAACCAAACGTAAATCTCAAAGGCGACCGCGTCCAATGCGGATCACCCGTTAATGTTTTGTCCAAAGTATCTCTATCGACGTTTCGATCGAATCAAAAGATAAGATCGTGCATGATTGATCAGTTAAAAACAACTGAACCCAAATTTTTATATCGAATTCCGAATGTAATTCCAAATGATGTAAATAATGATTTTCATGAATTGCGATTCGGACGTAGAACTTATGACAAACTTTTTCGAGCCTAGATTTCACGATTGCAAGACGAAACTGCATAGATGACGCTCCATGACATTGCAATTTTTCTATGAAATTCCTTTTTACAGGTACTTACGTAATCGTTTATCAACCGATGGAAGAGACATCCTGTGACGATCAAGAGTCGCGGTAGAGACTCGAGGCAAGTACATTTACGGAACGTCAACTGTACGCTCTCGAGCTACCGCTACTCTTTTTCTCCGAGTTTGCTGT
>JAPYYX010002025.1:0-19005 GCA_030522605.1 Cremastinae sp. B BG-2022a
TCGCTTTAGTTTTTGTTTAAACGTGTTTTTAAATCACCAAATATAATGTTCTTAGGAAATAAAAGACTATTTGATATTAAATTTTATCAAAATTTGAAACATTATAAATTTTCACCAAATTTTTGGGGTACCCCATTTTGCCCCCCGTACCCCATTTTGCCCTCCCCTCCCCTATAATATTAACCAATTTTTTATTGTATAGGCACAGGAGCAGATTCTCTGAGCGGCACATGGTGCAAGGAGCTTTTGAATACAATAATGCAAAATACACCCCATTCCTGGGCTCAACACACGTTGCAATGCTTTCCACCGGTTCTTAGCGAATTTTTCCAACAGAATAGCGTACCTAGAGAAAACAAGCAACAAATAAAGGTAAACTAGGTTCACGATAATGTAATCAAATTTATTTTTTGTTCAAACAAGCGTTGATGTAAACTCAAACAATGATAACTAATTTAGAAAGCTGTCGAGGAAGAATACAGAAATTGGGCATCCATGAGCAACGAGAACGATATCATAGCACATTTTTCAGTTCCCGGCACTCCGCCGCTTTTCCTATGTCTCTTATGGAAAATGATCCTGGAAACCGACAGAATAAGTCCAATAGCCTACAAGTACGTATTTTAATTAACGTCCTTATCTATGAGAATATTAATTATTATTGTTTCGCGACAGGATATTGGAAAGAATCGGAGCTCGCGCTCTTTCTGCTCATCTACGAAAATTCTGCGACTACCTCGTCTTTGAATTCGCAAATAGCGTTGGTGGTCAGCACGTTAATAAATGTGTGGATACAATTAATCTGATGATATGGAAATACAATATCGTCACGATCGACAGATTAGTCCTCTGTTTGGTAATGATCAAGCTTTTTTATACAACTTACAATATTTTTTACCCAAGTGTATTTAATGAAAATAAATTTTGTTTCAGGCTCTTCGGACGCAGGAAGGCAACGAAGCTCAAGTCTGCTTCTTCATAATTCAGCTTTTGCTGCTTAAAGCTCCAGAATTCCGCAATAGAGTACAAGAATTCGTAAAAGAAAATTCTCCAGAACATTGGAGACAATCGAACTGGCATGAGAAACATTTAGCCTTCCATAGAAAATTCCCTGAAACTTTCGCGCCAGAGGGAATAATGGAACAAACGAGCGGCGGACCAAATCAGTATCAGAGTTTGCCCGTATATTTCGGCAACGTTTGTCTCAGATTTTTGCCCGTTTTTGACATAGTCGTTCACCGATATCTCGAAATCCCGCCAGTTATAAAGAGTCTGGAGATTCTTTTGGAGCATCTTGGATGCCTGTACAAATTTCATGATCGTCCGGTGACTTATTTATACAATACGCTTCACTACTACGAAAAAAAATTACGAGACAGGCCGCCTCTAAAACGTCGACTCGTTTCGGCTGTTCTTGGCTCTTTGAGAGAAATCCGAGCACCAGGGTGGGCTCTCTCCGAAGCTTATCAATTGTACATGACTCGAGCGCCGGACGACGTATCCTGGGTTCCTGAACTAGATTATTACATTCGTCTGGTGCGAAGAATCGTTGAGAGTGAGTCTTACATATTTTTCTAGCTCTTCATCACTAATTGAAAAACTATAATTTTCATCATTGTTTTCAGCGATGACTGGAACGCCGCATTTCCCAGCAGTTGATTGGAGATTTAACGAGTTTCCAAATCCAGCAACCCATGCTCTCTACGTAACCTGCGTAGAGCTCATGACTGTTCCAGTTGCCCCGAATTTAGTGGCAAACGCATTACTCGACGTTGTGGCAAAAGGGTATGTTGAATGAAGGTTTTTCTAATTCAATAAACATACATATTTAATATACAAATCTTTTTAAATGATGCTCATATAATTTTGTCATCAAGGTATACTGTGATCCCGACAAAAGAGATACATCTGTGGATAAACTGCGTTGGACTGTTGATGGCAGCGTTACCGGAATGTTATTGGCTCGCTCTGTACGATCGCCTCGTCGAGACAGCGAACAGTCCTGGCTTATCCAAATGGCAATACAACAATCTAACACCGTTCCAAATGTTCAACTTCAACATCACTCACAACTGTTTACTCGAAAACAAGTACAGTTATATGCTGGCTCTTGCGCACTCGATATGGCATCACGCCGGAGTTGGTCAAATCACTACGATGCCTCAGTGAGTCTCTGCTTCTCGAAATAATAAATATCGAAATGATTTCCAACGTATTTAAACGATGCATTATTATAATTCAGATTCATCAAGGAAAAACTTCAACCCATCGTGACGAGCGAGGAGCAGCTTATATTCGCTTGCCATTTGATCGGACCAACTCTTGCTCGTTTCAATGTAGAGAGGCCTCGTTGCGTTGTCGAACTTTCGGTGAGCCTTTATGAGATGTTGGAACAGGTTGATCACGCTCAGACTACGCTCAAGTACATGGATCCAGTATGCGATCTTCTGTATCCTTTTTAAACAATATTCATTTTTTCTCCTTACGGCAACATGTATATAATATATCTTATTTAGTACGCCGATTTTGTAATTCGTTGTGGCAGCGTTCGCATAACAAATTACGAAGTAGGTCTACGGTGTTCAACAGTAACAGTATCCACTATCACAATTGTCAGCGGTAACATTTTTTCCTTAACATAATTTTTACAAAGGTATCACATCAAGTACATGTTCGTTGGTGACATGATGAAGACTGACGTGGAGTGCATTATTCGAAGGCTCCGTCCTGCTCTGCAAATGCGATTGCGATTTATCGCTCATCTTAACATCGAGGAGATTCAAACGACGTAGCATTAATTTTATCGTGGGACAATTATGACTGTATATTTCATTTTGTGCAGAAATTTGAGGGAGACATTCGAGATAAACTCTGACAAATTTTTTAATTAAATATATCCGCGTCTTCACGTGGTCGTGTCGGATATAAAACTTGTTTCCTCGAAACTGTGGTCACGAATGAGGTTCCCGGTCGCTTCTGTTCCTTCTATGCGAATTTCTGGTATACTGGCTTTTCGATCTCTACAACAAAAATAAATTTATTATTTTATGTGTATAAGAAAATAAAAAAAACTACTTTGCGAAGCTTACTCTTTAACACCATTCTGGTAAGTTTTTACATTTCTGGAAACATCAGAGTCAGCACGTTCGCGCGAGATAACAGCGCGATCATGCGGTAATGAGAAATTCGGTTCAACGTCCGTCGCCTCATCAGCTTCGGAATTTAGCGAACGGATTCTCATTTCTCGTCGACTTTTCAAATCAAAAAAGCTAGCAACGGCTACAAAGGAAAAGTTATTACTGTTTTCGTGTTTTTATTATTATCATCATCTAACCTGACTCGACGTTGTACCTTTCGAAACTGGAGTCTCAACGGATTTTCCGGATGGCATGACTGGTAAAATTTTTTTCCACCGTGTAAATGGAGTATCTTGAATTTGGCCCCTTTTTTCCGCAATTTTGAACATCTTTCGCCTCTCCTCTGTTCTTTCTCGGCGTAATTGTATCTAAAATAATTTTTTTTTTACAAAACAATGGATATGCATTTTTTCAATCGATCGCATACCTTCAAGTCATTGTTGGCCTCTCTGAGCGAATTCGCGAGTGATACCATATAATAAATAATCAATGCCATGAGAACGATGAGAGGTATTACAATTCCCGGGGAGGCAATATAGTCTAGACACCTGTTAAGAGACGGGTCATTAAAATTGATATAAATTGAAAGAATTAAGGGTGTTGAGTTCCAAATTGTAAATGATGATTAAATTCGGAAAATTTGCTATGCTTTTGTGTGAAGTATTTAAGAGATCGTGTACAAATTTTACGGCGATTAGGAAGCTGGTTACTGAGAAATTCGAATTTACAAATTACACGCGGCCTATGGAAACTGTAGTAAAATCGCAATTGTTTTTTTTTTGAATTTTTTTTTTACAAAAATGATGCCTAAAAATATCAAAAAATTACACTCGAGGAAAAACATACAAGAAGCATTGTGTAATTTTTTCAAAACGTTTAGGAAGCATGAGTTTTAGAAAATGAATAACAAAAGACGAAGGACACAGTTCACATCGTTTTTTGAAAAGTAAAACAGTTTCCACTATCGAAATTTTAGCGTTATCAAGTTTTCTCGAAAATCAACGTTGTTACGATAGGAATGTGAAGTATTTATAAATTCCGATAAAATACAATTTTTGGATGGGGCGGTAGGTAGTCAACGTCTTTAAGAGAAAGTAGCTCTTACTTGTGAAGTGTTTTTCCAGGTAAAGCGTTCTTCAAGCTCTGCGTCGCTATGTGATAAATTCTTCGATAGCCGGAAAATGGTCCACAGTGCCAGGAGGGCTCGACCCAGACAATCGCATAGCCAACCGGTAGAACGCAGAGAAAGAGCATCGTCAGGAGAAGAGCGAGATAAAAATTGTTAGACCTCGAAGCACGAAAAACAACTTCGTGTGGAACGTTGCAGGTCAGAACAGCCCAAGATCTAAGATACATCAGAATTCCTAATTTTGCTAGATTCAACACTGCCAATCCGGGACTGAAGAACATTCCCATCCAGACCATTCCTTGATTATTCACGAGGTGCAGAATATTCTCGGCTATCTTGAAATCGCCGTATTGAGGAAATTGTTTCTCAAGATCCCAACACCAGCAGGAATTCATGTGACGAATGAAAAGGGCCCTCAGGAAATCGACACCCAGCGTCGCGATGACCGTCAGAACCTGAACAAAAGAGGTAAGAGGTAAGAGATATAGTGATGTCGACCGACTCTAGAGTAGTACACGATAAAAACATCACTCACCAGATCCATGACGGTAAGTTTTGCCAATTCTTGACCGAACATCGTCTCCCAACAGAGGCGTCTCAATTTTCTTCTAGTTTTCATATCGAGACGTTTCATCGCGGACAAGCTTATTCGTTCTCTTTCCTCCGACTGTGCACACTTGTTGCAGACCACTTCGAAGCATTTTACGATCTCGGTATTTGTCGTAGTTTTTGAGGTCACCGGCTGATAATTTTCGTACCGGGTACTTGATTCTGGATAATTCTCAGGACTGCTCGACCTCGAGTCCATTTCTATCGGAATTACGGACATCTCGCTGGTACTTGGAAATTCAATTCCCGGTGAGTACGCGTCACTGGTATTTCGACTTAACGCTGTTGAATCCAGTTCCGAGGACCCTGGTATCTCACTGGTACTGTGAACTTCATCTCCTGGTGAATATGTATCACCGGTGGTGAGTTCCGACCGTGTGAATCCGAAATTCGAATCCGATGTCAGCGTAGAAAAAGTCGTCGTTTCGTCATCCGCCGGATCTTGATAATCGGAAGGATCGTAGTAATCGTAATTACTCTTATCTTCGAGATCATGATTATTATAGATCGAATTAGGGTCATTGAAAGTCGAAGACAGAGCAGACAACGTCCATGGATCTTGACTACTCGATTGAAATTCAATGGAGTTGTCCGATGATGACCCGATGTCGGAGAATGAACTCTCGGACGTGCTGACTGATGGGAATTCAGGGAACTTGCTCGAATTGAAAACAGTGTCGTTGACCGTAATCTTGGACGCAAGAACAAGACTCATGGACGCGAGCGTCAACGCGGAACGGTATGAAATACTTTCACATGGCACGGCAATCTTTTCGCATTTGGCCAAAGGATTGTTTGTATCAGTTCCTACGGATACGGCTCTCTTTAGACTCTGGAGCTCATCCTCCTGTAAACGAGAAAATAAAAAATAAGTACACGACTCGCAAGGAAATAGCGTTTTGATTTACTCATCGACGAGTCTCACCATGTTATTGATCTTGTCGAATAGAGCGAATATCAAGGAATACAAATTCAGAAGATTTAACACCATGATCCTGCAATTTCATCATTCCAGTCAAATTTCAAATGGATATTTAAGGAAGAATGGTATTAGGTACAATCGATATCAAAAGTATGTTCAGAACGAAGATTTGCGAATTTTTTACTTTCTAGTCTTTTGAAAGAGGGTTCTGATTTTTTTGTACAATAGCTACCCTAGTGATTAACAACTTCCGATTATTAATTAGACCATTTTAACAATCAAAATAGATAATTTTAGTGAAATGCTTTCAAATTTTGAAATTAGCATTGAAAACTCGTATGAAACATATGAAAAAAATGGTACAGAGATGGTACCTTTTTTTGTTTATGTTAAAAACATTTATATGGATTTTCCATAAGACAAAGTGTTAAATTTTAAAAGTTTGAAATTTCATAACTTTAAAACCATTGAGTGAATCATTCTCAAATTTGGCACAAGGATTTTTTAACCGTGTGTTCAAACAAGTCTTCAAAGTTTCAACTTTTTGTTACCGTTTTAAAAATAGGGTCAATTCCTCCTTGAGAGCAATCACAACCCTCGATATGTTACTAGATTTCGTAGGACTCGGATTTCTCTCTCAAAATCAAATAATTAAACTTGAAAAAATGTTGAGAGAGAAATCCGGGACCTACGAAGTCTGGGTGGTCACGCGGTTGTGATTGCTCTCAAAAGGTGATGAGAAAACTCACCTAGCCAATTGAAGACGCAGTTGCTTGCGTGGATGATAATTCTCGAAAATGCCGAGAATCTCGAAAAAAATAGGAAATATCGATGAAATCAGAGACATTACAACGGTAATTTCGTTCTGCCGCCACCAACCGCTGTCTGCGTCCGGCTGCGTACTCCTGTAAACGACTTCCACTACCGTGTAAGCCGACAATGCGAGTAGCGAAGTTACCGAAATATTGACGAGAACTCGAACGGTTATAATTTTCCAGCTGGAATTTGAGAAGAGATCCCTCTAGATTTACAGAGTCGGTGAAAAAAGTACAAATATCTCTTTAATCAGTCAACGAACCGTCCAAGTTTTTTTTCCTTCTCAGCCTCTTCGAGCAACGATTCTTTGAAACCGAGAACTACACTGGCCATGCGATTGTGAGCAGTCTCAGGATTTCCAATCATGAAATCCCAGCCCGTGAAGAGTTTCCACGAAAAAGCGCACTCATCCTCCTTCTCCGAGAGTTTGCTCATCCTCGAATTTTCCGCCATTCTGCAAATAAATACAATTCCTCAGCAAGGAGCACAGATACGAAAAAAAGATGCTCTGGATCAGGAATGAACGTACTTTCGTAGTATTGAGACGAAGCTGTAAGTGTAGACTATCAAATTCGCGAGGAAGTAAGCCAGAGGAAGTCTGTAGACAGTGCCAACCGGATCTCGATTGGTGTACCAGCCATAAAAGAAGGGCGAATATTTGAGAATTCCTTCGAATTCCCAGAGCGTCATGAAGTGCTTGGATTTCGCTTTTTCCTCTGGCAGCATGAATTTCCTCTCTCCTGCGTAATCCGGATCGGCAGTCAACACCTCAGGGATGGCCACGAAAGCCGTCAGGATGAGAGAAACGACGAGATTTATCCAGAAGAGCCATCGAAGAAACGTGAAGTACGAAGCTACGGCCGATCCAAAGTGAGACTCTATTTCCTTGATACGAAGCTCCCAGGGAACGATCCACGTCTGAAGATTCATCAGCTCGCGTCGCAGATATTGCCATTTCTGAAAGAAAGAAACATCATCTTCAATATCGAGAAAGTATAAAACTAATACTGTATGTATAGGGTAAGGGGAGGGCAAAATCTTCTATATAATCTATTTGGTGATTTAATAAAACACATTTAAACAAAAGTAAAAATTTAGTAAAAACATTTTGGTAGTTCTGTCGGTACAGTCAATCCCAAATTTCGTTCTCAGTTTATCTTTGTACCGTGTGAATTTTGAGCTTATATTTATTAAGAAAAGTTGTTGCAAATTGATTCAGGAACAACATACTCGAAAATCAAGGTCATCGAACATGACCTTGAGTTTCTATGTATGTAAGAAAATCATGAAAAACAAATGTTACAATTTTTTCCAAAAAAACTAAAGGAAACTTTTTTGAAGTACTAGAAAGAGCCATGGAAAATTTCAGGACGTTTCACCATCTAGAAGTCAAGATATTTAGGATTGAAAATCACAATATTTAACACGTGCTCTTATGGGAGAGAACTCAAAATTGTGATTTTTAACAATAAATATCTCGATATCTGAGTGGTGAAACCTTTTAAAATTTGACACACGTGTACGCAGATCATATCAAAGAAGGCAAATGCAAAATTTAAAGAAAATCCTAAGAAAACACAAAAAACGACAGAACTACCTTAAACAAAAATTAAAATAAATCATCAATTAATTACTTGTAATAAGACGTCAGAGCTGATAATAAGTTAACAAATTATGAAAAAAAAAAAAATGTCTTACTTTTTGGAGTAGTATCCCATTTTGTCGGTTCAAAAAATTTTTTTTGCTCATGACAGCTGGAAATTTTATTTCTTTCCTTTAATTGTGATTAAAAAAAAAGATTCAGCAAACGTCAATCCCTGGAATCGTAAAAGGTACCCCTATTTGCCCCCCCCCCCCACTCAACATACGAGGGATAATTAGTTACTTTGTTTATGAATATAGATGCTCTAGCCAGGGCGTCTCTTGTATTTCTGCTGTGAGCCAATCTCTCTTGTAAAACTCCTTCGTGCCTTCTCACATAACTTTTCGCTTGCTGCACCAATTTTATTTTCCTCCGCAATGGCCAGGGTTGAAGTTTTACCGAACTTATGACTTCCTTGTGTAATTTCAGATTCTCGAATATCTGCTCCTGGGTCCCGCTGTCCTGGTGCTGCTCCTCGTCCATGATCGCTTGGTCCGCCTCGATTGAGATTGCTGTGCTGCGGACAAAAAAATCACCTTTCCCGAGTCTCGTTTCATTTCGCGTATATGTACGGTAATACTGAATGGAACGAGGATTCAACGAACTCGCCAGAACTCGTAGTAAATGCGGAAGATCGACGTCGCGGTGAGCCTTGATTCGCAGGATCGTCAGAAACCAGAGACGACGTTTTCCGACGTTTTCTTCTTCTGTTCGATTTTCGGGAAGAATTCCGTCTCTGGATTATCGCGCATATCGATGCCGAGTAATCATCTTCACCCTCGTTCTCCCCGAGTTCCGATCCACCGCGTTCTGAAATAAATAATCACGTCGAATTAAAGTGTTCTCCAAAAACGATGATGAATTCAGAACGTACCGTTTGTCACAGTTGGAGACAGAGGCATCCCGAAGTGATATTTCTTCGCCGAGTCACCCTCCGGGGAATTCGTCACGACGAGCTCTCGTCAATGGAAACAGGAATACTGAGAGTCTCTCTCTCGGCGAACGGATATCTCGAATAATTTAGCCGCACCCTCGACAGCTCGTCGCGAGTCTCCGAGAGGGAGCCCCGATTGTTGAAGAATCGCCGATCAGAGAAGAGAAGCGAACCTCGGAAGAGACTCGTCGCCACACCTCATCTGCTCTCGGCTAATCACTCTTCGAAGCGGCGGTCAGACTTCGACCCGTGCGTGCTTGCGCGACATTATCCAAGAATCGTGGATGGCCGCGAAAATCACCTCATTCACATCGAAACGACATGGGAAAGAGTACCACCTACCATCAGCTACCTTTATGGATATGAGGGAAACAGCTCAAAACCGAGTCTCCCGTGATATTCGAACAGACAACTTTTCCCCCTCATTGGCTAATAGGAGAAACATCGCGTGCGCGTACTCCTCGAATATTCGAATACCAGAATAACGAATCATCAACGATTCACGCTTTACGATCTTCATTCGACGAGGGGAACGATCCATAAATCCTGCTCTTGAATTATTTTATTTTTCCCAAAAGTTCCTCTCGACTTAATCCAAATACTTTTTTATTATATCTTTAAAAATTGAAAATTATTTTTTTAAATTGAAACGTCTCGAAGTACCTTCGTTGCACGCGAAAGAAAAAAATATATCGCGTACGCGGGCGTGCCATTTAAAACTGGAAACGAGCCTTTTCTCACGAGCTCCGACAGGTCCCACCCTGAGCATTCACTCGTTCGTCAAAGCACCGGTGTCTGCTCTTCGAGAGCTATCGATTGATAAAATGAAAAAAAAAGCATGAAAGAAAGAAAAAACGGTGGAATTGTAGTGGCCTCGTTTACACCTTTCCGTGACTGAATTACTCATCCCCCTCTCACTTATCCGCCTGCGAAGAGAAGCGCGAGTGAGAGGCTCGGCTACACTCGACGAAATATCGATCAAGTCATTAGATAAATTAGACTTTTATTTAAAACATGAATTTGCATCGATCGACCAATTCTATGGATTTTCTAATTACGATAATATCTCATTTTTCTTCGAATTTCATAATTTTCCATCCATCGCGTCATCTCGGAGTGACATATCAGCGGCAAACGTTTTTTTTTACACAAATAAAACTTTATTTCGTAAAGAAACGAGCGTACATCGTTCACGTTAGTCTTTCCAGGAATACTGGCATGTAGCGTAAGAAGAATGCTGCATCGCCTCTCGGACTCGCGAACTTGAAAAATTACGAAACTCCAGGAACGATATACAAAATAATTTGAGAAACTCTTTCGTTAGATAATTCAAGTTCCCTGTTCGAGATTTAGGCTACTACTTGGTTGTGTGTCTTGCCCATGTAGTTCTTTGAACTTGGCACATAAGATCACTGCGCGATGGCAAACGAGCACTCGTTGTTCTCGATGGCGGAGGTCCCGACGTTCTCAAAATCGTCGCCAAATTTTTTGGACTCTTTTCGCGTTTCTCGTTCGATTCCGAATCTCTCGCTGGACTCGAGGCTGGCCTGGCGGGGCTCGTTCCGTTCTTCCCAGAAGTTTCTCCACCTCTCTCCTGCGTCGGAGTCTCGAGCGTTATTCGCTTTTGTTGCAGCGGTTGCTGCTCCAAACTCTTTCCACCCACCACATCCAATGTTATCGAGGGCTTCGAGGGAGCGTGCAGTGAGCTTCTCTGACCTGGCGTCGCACACGGCAGAGGTTTGATAAACGCGCATTCGCCCGGACTCTCCGGACTCTCGTTGAGGCTCGTTCCGTAACTCGGGGTCTTGTGTGACATCACCGGTGAAGAGGCGTAACTATTTCCCTGAGTTACTCGCAGACACATTCCTCCCGGAGACGATTGTAAGTTAAGACTCTGCAAAGCGTTAATCAAGAGGTCAGTCATTTTATCAATTACCGAAAGACATCAATTAATTATAGGCGGGGGTGGACAAAATAGGGTACTTGAGAAAATCTTTTGTTTTTTGTCACAAAAAGGAAAGAAATAACATTTTCAGCTGCCATGAGAAAAAAAAATTATTTTAGCGAATTAAATGGAATACCCCACCAAAAAGTGAGAACAATTTTTTTTTAATAATTTGTTAACTTACTATTGATTTTTACGATTTTTAAATTTTATTTTTGTTCAAATGTATTTTCAAATCACCAGATACAATGTTCTTAGTAAAAAGAACGCTATTTGATATTATGCTTTATCAAATTTTGAAGTATTGAAAATGTTCACGAAATTTTTTGGGGTACCCCCCATTTTGCTCCGCCTTGCCCTATAACCAAATAGTAATTATTATCATTATTATTTAGAAGAGCAGCGAAGAATACTAACGGACGGTTTGGTGTTATTCGGTGATAGTAGAAAACTCGGTGGTCCCATCGCATAAGGGGAAGGCGTAGCGTATGGTGACCTTTGCTGTTGATAAGGACTTATGTTGTGCAATCTCTCGAGCAGCTGTGTCTGAAAGTGTAACTGATCCGTCGAGTTGCTCAGACCGAGTATGTCCAAGCCAGAATGAGTGCTCGGATAAAGCGCGTCGGGCGGATAGGAGCAGTAAGAGAAGGAGGGTGTCTCCAGTTCCCAGGGAGAGCTCTGTCCAGGAGTTGGCTGGGACTGGCCCCGGAACGCAATTTATCTCATTAATTTTATCAAATACCCGATACATGTTTTGATCACAACATTTGGGCCCAACATTTTTATCGTCGTTCAAGTAGTTAACAGAAAAACATTACCTAGCATTTGTTCGTAGCGAAAAATCCAAAATCTCGAGCCAAGACCTGTCGGGCAACACACCAACGCACTGTTGTACTCAACATACCTTTTGGCAACTCTTTGATTTTTTAATCAATCTTTGCCAATTTGAAATTCGTTTAGTCATAAGCCTGATAAATATCGTACATTTACGCCGCTCTCGAACACACACACACACTCACATGCGCACATGATTGTGAGTAATATAAAACAAACGAAACGGCACAAAACGCAGCGTAATAAAATTGTTACAGCATTACAGTTCGTCACTGAACTCGTTTATTATTTTTCGAAAAATAATAAGGCTAGCGATATTATTACGACAAATTAGCGTCAACGGGGTATTAAAAAAGTACAAAAAATTAATAATGCTAAGTGTATTGTGATGCGTTGGGCTGGCTGTTCGTGTCATGGCAATTGGTCACTGCGTCATGCGGTAGAGCGTTACCTGGCCGAGACTGGATAGATCGGGTATCGTCGGGGTTTGCTGCGAAAGCGTGCTACCCGTTGTTCCCGATACTTGCGTCTGGGCCGCACCATGAACGCTCGAACCATGCTCCTGCTCCCGTAGGTGACTGACCAGAGCGCCTATGTGCTCCAGGAGTTCTTTGTTCTGCACGAGCAATTGATGGGTCCTTGCCTGTACACAAAATCGAGAAATTTAATAGTAAATAATTTTCGAGTTTAATGTCGAAACACCTTGCAGTTCACAGATAATTTGTTTTCTCGTGTACCTGAGCTTCCACACGAGCGGCCGTTTCGGCAGCGAGCTGGTCCTGCAAGAGCCTGGCGTGCGCAACCGCCGCCCGGGTCTGTTGACCCTGCTGTTCGAGTCTTTCGCGTAGGAGTTGAATCTCGTGGCGGAGCGCCGTCAGTTCACCACCTCCGATGAGTAAATGGTCTCCGCACTCGGAAGTCGCGGTACCCTGAAAATTCTTCCAATTTCAAAGTAGTTCGATCATTGGGTGCCGTATAAACGTGGGGCGAGGGGCCCTTTTTGCAATTTTTCATCAATGAAAAAGAGGTAAATATGGTGGATATATTTTACGAAATTTCCGCGTTGCAATTTTGCGAACCTTGAAAATTCTCTCACTGAAATAAGTGTGTGATTTTCACTAAATAATTTTTTTTTCCAAAATTAGACGGTAAACAAAGCTCTTTTTTTTCTGAATATTCTTTACAAAGTACTCTAGCAAAGTACTCAAGAACCGTTTTTGAGTTATTTTGAAAAACGTATTTTTTCATCGCGATTAACACGGATTTAAATGGAAGAATCACAAAACTTAAAAATCTAATAACTCAAAATCTAGTCGGTAGAACTACTTTTTCTTTTTTCCAAACGATTTGTAAATTTTTCATTCAAAAAATATATTTTTCTCAAAATGTTCGTGAGAAACAAATTTTTGTGATTGAACTATCTTAAGCAACACGAATGAATCCGTAAGAACTAAAAATTGGGCTTTTAATTATTTATTACCGATGGTGAGTGTCTGATCGGCGAGGCGGAAGTTCTGAGTATACAAGAAGCCGGCGTTGGAGTTTGTTCTCGGATTTGTTCCTCCGCGTCTCCCAGCAGCGATATGTCTGAAGAAAAAAATAATAACGTTTCCGAATACTGCTTTATTATTCATAAATAAAATGAATTATAAAAAAAACCTCTGTGAACGTTGGGGGACGGAGATCGCTGAGGTTTTATTTGCTGTCGTTCGTTCGTCAGGTCATCTTGATCATCGTAGTCATCGCTACGGTGCAGATGTTCCTCGACGCGTCGATTTCTTTCCTTCTCGATGTCCTGATCGCGATCCTCCACTGCCGCGTTCAGACTGAGCTTGTGACAAACCTCGAAAGCTTGACCGACCGTTCTCACCACCCTCATCGCTTGATTCTGAAAATGGAACAATCAATCGATATAAGATGATTTTTTTCTTATAAAAATTTACAATCAAGATGACAGAACAAGCGTACATACTATTTTACCATGCCGTTAAATTTACTTTATATACCTCAAGCTCGTCGAGACGAAAATTGTCTTCCTCGTAAGGGTTTTCAACGAGGGAGACGGTTGTCGGCGTTTGTGGACTCGAGGCCGACGCTTTCGAGCGAAAGGAGGATGTTTTGCTTTTGAGAAATCCAAATATTTCGGGCTCTTTGAACGAGAGCTTTTTACGAGGCCTCGTTACCGTTTGATTACTGTCGTTGGTGCTCTGATTCTCGGTTACGCCGGACACTACTTTAGCCGCGCTCTTCAGCATCCTAGCGATACTGGAGAAACGCTAACTCAAAATAAAATTTCTTCTCCGATCGACGAAAGCCAAGAGCCCGAGTGTGACGCACGTAGCCTCGTTACCGACATTCACGCACCCAGCGAGAAATCAAAGAAAATAACGATGGAAATAAGAAGGAAAAAATACGAGGAGCCGAGCACAATTTTACAATCTTTGATGTTCACGTTTCGCGATTAGCACGACGAACTCTCGGAAAACTGGGATAGTAACGAGTCGTAGCTCATGCCAGTGATGAAGTTGCACGAGTTGCGCCGGGTCGCGATTCTCCGTCGAGCGTGCTTAACATCGGACGGAGACTCGTCTGGAAGAGACGGCGATCTTCCCAGGGCGAACATAACTGAGAGACTAGCCACGAGAAAATCACCACCGGACTATGGGAGCTATTTTAATAACTCGTTTCTCTCGGTAGAAATGTGTGAGTCTGTACAATACTTCCACCCGCCTGGTGTTTTTTTTTTCTTCTTCTTCCTCCCTCTCGCTCTTTTATTCTCGAGTCGAGAAAATTTCGGAAGAGCCGCCCGACACGCCGTACCGGAACGATAAAATAATTCCCTCGGAGCTACGAGAGCGAGTGCCCGAGGAGAAACGACAAATTTTGGCAAGCTCCACCTGATGCGAATGCAGCGCGAGTTTCAGATTTTACCCCTACGTCACCGTTACCCCTCCCTCCAAAGACTTCGGGAGGAGCAGAATTGTTAAATTTATATTAATAACTCGAACAACGCTCGCGTGGTTCCAAATATTCTCTCTCTTTCTCTTTCTGGTCTTGTCGATTGCTTCCATTTGATCTACGCAACGAGCGATCGTTGCTCCAAATTCGAATCGCCTCGCCGTCCCAGACGGACGTTTATGCTTTTTTTACGCGATATATGATTTTCCAAAGAAACTCGAGGCTCCGTAAACAATGACTCTCGTGATAAGTATATTGTATTTAAATTAGGAAGAGTGTAAACATTTTTGAAAAAAGTGCCTACTCTCTGGCTGGCTGGCTTGTTTACCTGGCGCCCGCGAAAGAATTCTTCCATGCTAGTAGCCTGTACTAGACTCTATTTATAGAAAAATCTCGAAACGTCACGAGACGTTCGCATTTCGTCAGAAAAAAATGGAGAGAAAAATAGCCCTCGTCATTAGTAAAATCAATGTTCCGCAATGAAGGGCGCTTCAAGGAGACTGGAACATCTCTCCATTCTCACCTTTTTACTGGACTTGAAGACGTTGCACTTGAACGAATTGCTGTTGCTGTCGCGTGCTATGTAACTGAATATCTTCAAGTCGTGACTGTCATGGGAAACGTAAAATATCCTGAAAAAAAAATTCGTTTTTTTTTTTGAAAATGTAAATGGATGAGAAAAGTATAAAATGCGAATGAATTTAGTTTAAAAAATACCTGTATATCGGATAATGCATCTGAAAGGCTTTATTCTCGTCGATCCACTGTTGCTTCTTCTGCAATGCATGGCAATGGAATAAAGGCTGATTTGAATTTCCATCAATTGCTCTTTTTTATTTTATTCGCAAATATTACCTTCTTCTTTCGTAACGTTACTTTCAGTCCGTCCACCGATACTTCCAGCGTCACTTTTTTCTTCTTGATACCTTTCGCCTTGAATTCGTACTGTCGAGTCAAAAAATCAGCATATATGAATAAATCATTAGAATTTGAACTCTAAAAATATTCCATCGGTGAGTCGACGCGATCAATCGTTGAAATGAAAATATTTCGTAAAATTAGTATTAAAATGTCTGGGAGTAATACACTGTTGCATGAAAACCAAATAGGGTAATTGAAAAATCATAAAATTTCCATGGAATTTGGTGACACTGTTCTTCAGGTGTAAATAAAAAAGTGCAAATATGAAAGAAATTGAAAATTGACCACAATGGAATCATAATTTTAAGCAATACTGTTTTTATCTGTAAACGGATAAAAATGCTTTCAAAATATTTGTCTACGTTATTTCTTTTTAAATCACAGTAGCACATGATATTATGGGTGCATCGCACTGACATTCACTGCCAAAATAATCTTTTCTCCGATGAACCGATTAAATTGAGCTCTTGTTGTTCTTTTAGAAAATTGATATTTTTTACGTCGTTATTTAGACGGTTACTTGATAGCTTTCTAACGTCTTACTGATAATTTTCACATTATTTATTGTTTAAATAATTGAAAAACGAACATTTTCAGACGAAATGGATCACGTGGGCCAAAATTGTTCATGGAAAAGATTTATCAGCAAAAATTAGGTGTTTGGAATGTATCTTGAAGGTAAATTTATGAATTTTCCACGAGGGACAAAATTCAATATAAAGATGTACAAGCCGTAATCTCTGACAAAAGTGACTTTTCCATAAGGAATTGTTAAAATTTAACCTTTGTTTCTTTGTTAAAAGATAAAAATTTTGTATTATGTTGTTTACGATGATACTCGATACTTTGCTAACGTTTAATTAACAATTTTCGTATTATTTATTGTTTAAACAATTAAAAAACAAAAGTTTAAACTTGGTTTTTAACATTGTTTGTATGTGCCAATAGTAGAAAAAAATATGAACAAAAACTTATGTTTTGAATAATTTTTACAATCAAATCTGTGAATTTTTCCATTAGAGATAACGTTAAATTGGAACGACTTGAAAATTAAATATCTATAGAATCATTCAGACGATCATATCCAAATTTGGAAGAAAATTTTTAAACATATTCACAAATAATGTCCCAAAATTTCAGCAATTTTTTTATGGTTTTTAAAAAAGGGTCCATGCACCCTTAAACAAGTTTGGAATTGGATATCTTCTGAACCGTACAGCAAATAAATTTCTAACTTGAAAAGAATGACATAATAAAATTAAAAAAGACTTGCCAAAATTCCATCGATTTTAGAATTTTTCGAATATATGTAGAGACAATAATACACCCTTAAAAAATGTACATGCAAATTTTGAGAAAAAATATCTTTAAATCCTTTCTAAGCCGGACAAATTCAGTGAAAATAAGTCTTGACGGCGTATCTCCTTGAACTTGAAAAAATACGCTCGCCGCATTGAAAAGTGATGGAATACGAAAAGTGAACTTACTCGAATTCTGCGCATCGCCGCCACGATCTCAACTCTGCTGGTAGGCCGTGGAACGTCCATCGAGCCGATAAACTGTGAAGAAGAGACATAAATCCATGAAACGTTAATAATATGGAAATGAAAGAAAAATATACGCGCTTTAAAGTCCTCGAGGCGTCGGACACGTTTCAAAATCGCGTTAAGAATTTATAATTCTCATCTTCCTCGACGAGTAGAAACGCCAACGCGACGGTATTTATCTTTTTTAACGCCCTCCGCGGGCTTTTCTCGACGACGGACGATACGAGCGTATCGCGTCGATCGAGTCATCGCCGTATATCGACGAGAAGAAAAAAAAAACATTGAAAAATAAAATAAATTACATCGTTTTAACATAGCATACATATACGTATTTTTCCATCTCTCCCTCTGTCTCTACTTTTTTCCATTTCCAACAAACACTCGATCGAGAATAGAATTTAACGAGAATCGCGTTGTAAACATTTTTCTCCGATAGATGAGGTTCTTTGTCCGTCGATGAGGCATTTCGGTAACGCAAAACGATCTTGACCACGGACGATTGTTTGGACTCTCAACGGTAAGTGCAGCACACACGACGACGTCGGATAGCGAGAAAGAGAAAGGGTTATCGCACGTGCGTTTCGAGCACGTGACGCGGACCCAGCTGAGCTCGTAAAAATCTGTTTTATTTCCTTGTGCCCGAAACGAGAACGCGCTTTTATTCTTGCTGGAAAGACAGTCGAAAAGATTATAACGTCTCGAGGAGAGCAGAAAGAGAGAGAGAGAGAGAAAACGGCACAATCTACATATACTGAAATAAACACGTGCGAAATGACGTCACGAGTTGAGGTTAGCCAAGAGGGGAGAATACAGAAATATCCCTTGTGTCGCGGCGACATCAACGACGTCGTCTTCGCGGCCTCATTGTGCCCGTTATTACGATTCCATCCGAGTTACGCTTTTCCTCGTCTTTTTTTTCGATCTTTCCATCGAAAGAAAACGAAAAAAAAAAAACATATTTTATGTTTTTCTTTTCGACAACTCCTCTCGAGGAAGCTACGAGGGGTGCGAAAAGTTTCTCGCTACAGATATGGCGTATTGAGAGACGATTCTTGAACAGTAATTATATCCGATGTTCAAGGGGTTTCGGTACTGAGGTGATGTTCAAGTGTCCTATATCGTTTGAAATCGAACTTTGCTATTTTCTCTGAAAATAGCAAAAAATTTAAGCAGGAATACAAATAACCACGTTTGTCTTTTTTCATCAAAGAGCAATGTGATTCTCTTCTTTTTTTCTGAAATATCAAAAATCTTTGAGAAAATAGAAAATCCGTTTTGTATTTATCCCTCTCGCACTTGTGTGGGTTAAATATCAGCCCAAGATCGAAAATTATAAGAATTCGACAATATTTTAACATAATGTTCTTCTACACGGCGAATATGAGGATCATCTTTTCAAAAATTTCAGTCTTCTTATTCATTGAGGAATTGAACAAGAAAAATACTTTTTTAGGCACCGACAGTCGTAGGCCCGTGGTCGGTGTGGAGTTTCGGCGGTCCCACAAGTTAAGCCTGCATTAGGCGCGGCCAATACTTGGATGGGTGACCGCTTAACTTTTCATCGGCTAACGGGTCAGCGCTGAGTGGGAGGTGGTTTTTCTGGGTTTTTCG
>JAPYYX010002026.1:0-24731 GCA_030522605.1 Cremastinae sp. B BG-2022a
AGTAAAAAGTTTCAATAAAATATTTCATTTATTATATGAAAAAAAAATTCTTGAAAATAGAATTTTTTTTTTTCGACGAAACCCACGTAACCCCTTAACGACGTTCAAAATATTTTTTTTTCATACTGGGATCTGACATCGGGGTGGAGTTTCGTCGAAATGGCGACGATAACGGTGCAATAATAATTATAATAATTGTGGATTCCAATTGAATCTGATTTGTTGCTAATTTTATTTTTTTATTTCGCGAGCAGCACGATTTGAAATAAGCGCGTGTTCATATATCGTCAAATGCTAGACATTTGCACAGAAAATGATTAATTTCAAAGTAGACTGTGAAATTAAAATAAACATTGTAAAATAATAAATTCAAATCAGCAAATTTTTAAAAAATGAAAAAGGCAAATAAGTTAAATAATAAAAAAATAAATAAAAATAGAAAAAGCTTCGCTTAAAGTGTCCGAATTGTCAGACATGAAAATATTGAATCGGATAAGGTAAATAACTTAATTAACAATAGACTTTTTAAAATCATATATTTATTGAAAATAATTCTCGTTTATCTCTGGTCGTCCCTAAATATTTCTTGAACACATGACATTACACAATTCTCTCTTGATTATTCATCATTCGTCGTTGTACGTTTATTTATTCAGCGTTTCATTGTTTATTTACTTTTCAATCGGTTGATTCGGAATTCGACTTCCCCGGAAGCCGAAAAGCTAAGTGGCAGATGGAGCAAGTAGGTCGAACATTTCGATATTTTTTTATGTCCTAAGATTTAACAAATTATTGTTATGGATAATTTTTAAGTAATATTAAAATATCCTTGAGGTTCTCTGTCGCTCGTTGACATCCTCATTGTTATTAATATTATTATTATTTATATTTTTAATTTCGTATTTTTTTCAACCTTTGCAAAAAAAAAATAATCGAAGACTGGAACTCTTCGATTTTCTTTTTCTTTTTTTCTCGTACATCAGACATCGTTTTCGCTTCGGTGTTGCCCCAGGTCGCCGTACCGACCGACAATTTCTCCCGATTGTCAGAATCTGTCAAGTATGTCGCGGCGTTTTCAGAAGAAAAATAAAAATCGTGAGATCGAGACTTGACGAATCGGGGGAAAAAAAGCGCGCTTGTCGCCAGACTGCGAACAAACTGGGGGCAACAGTTACATATCCGTTCTCGTTTTTTTTCTTCCTACGCCGCATTTTGATGTTCGATCGTCGCAACAATTAAAAAAAAAAAATGTCTTCCTCGCGACATATTTTCGTTCGTTGTTTTCAGTAAATCGGTTTTTGTTTGTTTTTTGTTGTTTGAGAAAAAAAAAAGAAATAAGTTTCGTGTTATTTCAACTTTTGCAATTTTTCCCTTTCATCAACGTCCGAAATGTATTTCGTTTTTACTCTTTTCTCTTTGAATTTCACCTCGGAAACCAACACACGTCGCCTCGTTATTCGAAATCTTCGATCAAAACTGATTCGAGTGATTTCATGTTATTGACGTTAATATCGTTACTTTTTTACCGTGCATGTGGTTTTTTTTTCTTTTTCGCTCTATCGATTCGAAAAAAAAGAAGATAAAGAAGCAATTGCCGTTCGTCTCGCTCGAAATTAAAATCCGCGGTGCAGCGAGTGCTCTTCAATTCGTTTCTTTTATTACTAATAACGTTATTTTATTATTACGATGATTATTATAGATATATTATGTTATTAATGTCGGGTGATATTTTTAGTCGGCGTTGGGCTCGTCAGTTATGGCACGCGACGTTTCCGAAAGCGAATTTTATTCGTTATTAACATTAATCATCATTAATTTATGACCAATCAATCGTTAACTACTTACAATTAATCGTTCATAAATTACAATAAATTACAGTTATTTATAATTAATGTTTATGATTATTTCGGTTATTGTTTATTATTTGTTTGTTATTTATTATTATTACGAATGAAATTCGTAATTATTAATAATAATAATAAATTTAGACGTAATGCGTTGGTTCAGCGAACAAAAATGAGGGATGGGAGTGTCGGTAAAGAGCTTTGGAGAGAGTTTCGATGATTTCGTCTAAGCCATTGTGAGGGTTCCCGCGCCCATTCCGAAGCCGACTCCTCGAGGTCCGAAGTTCCGGCCGTAGCAGCCGCGGCAGTAAATCTCACCGTCCGGGGCGTCGTTGAGGTTCGTCGAGTCGAGGGAACGGTGACAGGAGCCACAGTTGAAGCAACGCTTGTGCCAGACACGGTTCTTCGAGATCATTTGCTCAGCAGCGTAAACCGGATAACCGCACCGCGAACATCCGTGACCGTCGTTGCGCTTTGTACCGAGCTCCGGCTTCGCGTCCAGACTGCAAATATCGAGGAAGCTTATTCGTTTTTTTTTCAAAATTTTTGAAGAATTTATGGTAATGAAGTCAAATCTTATTCTGTGATTATTTTTTTAAATATTTTTTTTTTAATTTAACATTTTTTGCAAATTAATATTTTTTGCGCATTAATTCTTTCAATTTTGTGAAATAGAGACGATATTATTACCCTAATTTTTGCAATTTCAGTCTTGGAAATTGTAAAAAGTTTTTAGTTTTTAAAAATCCTCCAAGAGTTTACGGTAATAATCACTTCCAACTTCGGCAAACTCAACTCTTTTATCTTTCATTGTATTTCCAATTTAAGATAACTTCTCAATGTTTCCAAATTATTATAAAATGCAAAGTAAACCTTAAAACCTTTTTTTCCAATTCTTACATACTTAATTTTTAAACAATTTGGTGACAAAATTATATTTACATAAGTGGACGAAATTATTTTAGGAATGTATATTCGTTTCTTTAAGGAGAAAAAATTAATTGCAAATTTAGATATTAATTAAAATTTCCAACATTATTTTTACCATGTTTCTCCTCTGTCTGTTTTTTTTCGATTTTTGTCGTTATTTTCTTTAAGTTTCTACAATTTATTTCGAGAATTCTAAAAATTGTGCCGCTAATCGATTTAGCAAGAGTACTTGTGACAATTTTTACTGTGAAATAACGAGGAATCGAGTAGAGACAATAATTGAATTGTAAATTTGCACGAAAATAGATTTTCATCGAGTATCAAGTGTGATATTAGTCTATTTAAAAGCGCAAATATCCAGAGATTAGATAACGATAGATCGCAAAATTGTTAATTATCACATTTTCCATACTTTAGTCTATTTATACTTCTCAATATAATATTTCTTTCAGTAAGCCAAAATTGAATAGATATTTTCAACGAAAATGCATCAAAATCGACGATAAATCGGGATACACTTATTTATATCTAACCCAATTATAAATATTCTATGAGCTTATTGAGAAGTAAAATAAATCGTTTCCACGAAATTATATCTCAAAAAATTATTGTGCCCAAAATGTAACAGATCGAAAGCTCTAAAACGAAAATAAAAAAGTGCAAATCGTCTAATCGTATTGGGATCTGACAAAAGTCAATATGACATCTGGTGACAAAAAATCCAAGTTGTGTAACGGTACAGATTCAATAGAAAACTACAATTATTATAATCATTATTTGTACCGATGTTGTCGCGATTAGGCTAAAGTCCGCTCCCATGTCAGATCCCAATACAAAAAAAATTGATCTAAAAATACAAAGAGAAAAAAAGCTCTGGGGACAGAACGATCACACGGAAAGAGCTCCGATGAATGATCGATCGATCGGATTTTTTGTTACGAATTTGTTAGAATTTTTCGAAACAGAGGAAAAAAAACTCACTACGAGGGTGCTTGGTCTCCGTTGGTCGAGACCAAGGTCGGGGTATGACCAAAACCAAAGCCCTTCGGGCCGAAGAGCTTTCCGTAACAGGAGCGACAGTGGATTTCCTTGTCGGGGCCATCGCAAGCGAGCATCGAGTCCAACGGCCTGTGGCACTCGGCGCAGTTGAAGCATTTCTTGTGCCACATCGTGCCCTTCGCGAGCTGCTGCTCGGCAGCGAAAACCATGCCACCGCAACGCGGGCAGCCCTGACCCTGTGGGGCCTTGATCGACGTCGTGTCGGGATTGTAGAACGGCCGATTCGCCGAAATTTCATCCTCGCTGGATCCCAAACGTCACAAACGTCATAAAAAAATTCATTCTCACATCCTTCAGCGTTCCGGAATTTTTTGCACGCAATTTTGGGAGTATACAAGGATATGCAATACAATACACTGCATCATATGCAAATGCGAATAAAAAACGATCCGAAAGCCAACACAAAAACAATTTCATGTCGAAGTCTAGAAAAGGAAATAAAAAAATCTTCTACGATGCCAAAATAACTTTCCACAGTTTTCACGTATCGTTCTTATGCAATAAAATGAAACAGTTCTACGACTAATTGTAGATTAATATATGAAGTTGGAAAAATTGTAAAAAATAAAAATAAAGGAAGTAAAAATACGTCAATCAAAAGCAACAAACTATTTCATGTTGGCGATTTGTATGTTGTCTTTATACAATAAAAAAGAATTGATAATTTTGTTGAGTGAATGCTTTTGATAAAAAATTGAACACGTCGAATGTTCATTTACAGTTTGCTGTACGTGAATCTTGGATGAAATTTATATTGATGTGATTTTTGTATTGCAATTATTCTTGTATAACATTAATTTAATTTTTGTACTTGTGATTTGGTGGGAATGATTTTCTTGTGTAAGGCAAACGTCCCAATTATTCTACATAAATACATTTAATTAAAGTAATTAAAAAATTGAAGTATCCAACTTTTGATGTATACTAATTTTCATTGTATTTTATTGTATAAGAAAAATGTATTGTATTGTAAAAATAATTTTTATTTCTTTTGTATTGTATTTTTGTACACTACATATGTAAAAAATCAATAAAAATTAATTTTTATTAAATTTTTACAATTTTTACAATACAATTTTAAATTTTATTAACATACAATGTACAATACAATATATTGTATTTTAATAAGGTTCAGTGAATAAATGTGATATTTTTTAATAACCGAAAAATCTACCTTTTTTTCGTTCTCTCCTATCAAATATTTGATTATAATTTTGTATATTATTGTATACGAATAAAATTCAGTTAATAATAATGATATTTCTTAACGATTGGGACATTCGCCTTATTTTTTTCATCGCTTTTCCCTGTCAAATATTTAACATAATTCCCGAACAAAATGACTTTCTTAATCAAAGAACAAAATTGAGAGGAACTCACGTCAGTCCGTCAGTCTGGAGGAATCCAGAACCGCAGGCGAATCCGTAACCGTGCGGTCCCCACTTTTTGCCGTAGCAAGTTTTGCAGTAAACGTCCTTGTCGGGTCCGTCGCAGGCGATTATCGAGTCGAGAGTTTTCGTGCAGTCCTTGCACTTGAAGCACTTCCTGTGCCATTCTCGTCCTTTTGCCAGGACCTGCTCAGCGGCGAAAACTACCCCGCCGCAGCGAGGACAACCCTTGCCAGGTGGCGCTTGAATCGCCGCAGTGTCGATGACGGTCGTTCGAGGAGCCGCGTCACTAATTGAAAAAAAAAGTTCTACGATTATTCTGCGCTCTTACTGTACTCAAATTTGTTCTTCTCGTATCAACAATATTCAAAAGTTTAACGAAAATGCTCCAAGCAATAATTCTTGCATGCAATAAAAAACGAGACTGTTAATTTTGCAATAAAAATATTTTTAAAAATTTGTACAAATCTTGAACAATAAACATTTAGAATTAAAATTAAACATTTAAAATTGAAATTAAACATTTAAAATTAAAATTAAACATTTAAAATTAAAATTAAACATTTAAAATTAAAATTAAACATTTAAAATTAAAATTAAACATTTAAAATTGACATTTAAAAATAAACATCGGAATGTTTTAATATTTAACATTTTTGAATTAAATTTTGTAAAAACGTGAAAAATGTACAAATAAATTTTTGGATTGTAAATGCATAATATTTGTGTTAGTGATTCACAAAATGCGCTGTCGAGTCAGAAAACTTGAAAATTAATGCCGCTGTGAAATTATATGATCGTTAGAATCGGTTGATGAATCGTAACATTGTAGAATTTGAAAACAAGAGATTCACTTTTCGGGAGGGCATCAAGATAAATCGATGATTCACAGTAACGTTTTCTCATCTCGCTTTTTCTCTCGCGTTCCTCACATTCAAGAGGATATAAATTGAAGCATCATCGTCATCGGGCAGCGGGCCAGAAAAAAATATGATACGTGCGCTTTATTTTCAAGTCTCGAATGTCATTTATCCTGCGATTGCCAATTTTGGTCACACATGAGTTATTCGTGCGCAATCAAAAAAAAGGATACAAGTGCGAATTACGCAAGGAACGAGGCATTGGAGGATTCACGATGCTAAATTCCGAAAAAAAATGAAATTTTGTGGATGGCAAATTTTTTAACAGTTATAAAAAAAATAATTTTTGATAAGACGAATAAAATTGAGTATTTTAATTTTTTTTAAATATGATCCGTGCCCTTTATTTTCAAATGTCGAATGTCATTTATCCTGATGCGATCGCCATTTTTGGTCAAGCACGAATTACGCAACAAACGAGGAATTGAAGAATTCACGATGCTAAATTACGAAAAAATGAAATTTCGTGGATTGCAAATTTTTCAACATTTACAAAAAAATTAAAATAAACTTTCGATAAGAAGACAAATAAAGCTGAATATTTCATTTTTTTATAAATATGATCCGTGCACTTTATTTTCAAGATTCGAATTTCATTTATCCTGTTATCGCTATTTTTTAGTCATACATGAGTTATTCGTGTGCAAAAAAATTGTGATTCAAGATACTAAATTCCGAAAAAAATAAAATTTTGTGGGTCGAAGATATCAACAGTTAATAAAAAATAAAATTAATTATTTGATACGAGGACGAATAAAATCGAGTATTTTTAATTTTCTTTTTTACTACTGGAAAAAAGTGATTTTAAAAAAATACAAGAATGTTAATATACAAACGAATAAGGGAGGCTTTTTGTTTGGGAGCGTACCCCTCGTCCTCAATATCGCACTGGAGGCCGATGAAAAGAAGCCCAGCGTGGCCAATGCCTCGCGGACCGAATTTCTTCGGATAGCAAGCTGTTAAGGCAGACAAGCATCGGCGTGACGTTTATAAAATTGCAATTTCGGGTGAATAAGCCGGAGCAAGGCTAGGCATTTTAATCTCGTAAGCCCTTGAGTTTTTTTGTCTCCTCAAATTCACATTTTCATCAATTTCCTTCTTTTTTTAGATTTTCGAGTTCTCAGAATGTGAGAGTGGCCATAATGGAAACCAATACGAAGCTGCAATTATTCAATCCAGAAACAAATAACCGTCTAAACTATGAAAAAAAATTGTATGCAAATATTTTTATTGAATAGTTTAGTCAGTATATTTTTTGGATAAATAATTGCTAAATCATTGCATCTAAAAGAAAGATTTTCGAATCTGATTTTTTATTCTTTATGACATTTATTTTTATTTTTATTTTGATTTTTATTGATTTAGATTTTGGAATTGGATTTTTTTATTTTTCATCATTCGATTCGAATTTATCTTTGTTTTAGTTTAAATAATTAGATGATTATCTAATCACAGGTTAGTTAGAAGGGGAAAAACCCACCCGTTGGCGTAACAGTCGCTCTGCAAGGCTCCGCCACCCTGGCCGTAACCATAGCCCTTTGGACCAAACTTCTTTCCGTAGCAAACTGAGAAGGAAATCCATTAGGGATACCGAGACTGAGAATTTATCTCGATTTTTTCAGAGCGAAGCAATTTTTCATTTTTTGTCTTATTACATCATGGAGTTTACAGAAACTTTGTCATTTGAAATTCAGATTCTTATTGCGAGTAGACAAATATTTATAAGCAATTTTTTGAGGCATCGTGACTTTGCCAGATGTGTTTTGAGTAATGGAAACGACTATAAAAATCAAATCACGAATTTTCTAACACTTTTGTAATTCTTGTTCATTATTTTTTTTAAATAAAATTAAATATTTGATTTTCGAATATTTAGAAATTGATTTTTTGTTTTCTTCTTGCCTCACTTTAATTTATCGTATTTTGAGTAAGCGACTTTAAAAATCGAATCACGAACTTGCTAACGCTTTGATTATTTTTCTTGATTTTTTTAAGATAAAATTAAATGCTCAAATTTTGAGTGTTTTGAAATTGATTTTTTTTTCTTAGCCAAATTTTTGAGGCGTAATGGCGAATCACAAACTTGCTAACTCATTGGTAATTTTTTTCAGAAAAAATTAAATGCTCAATTTTTGTGCCTTGAAATTAATTTTTTCTTTTTTGCTCGCCTTTCTTTTTATCGTTATCTTAAGCAACTTTTCGAAATATACTGACTTTGTCAAGTTTTTGTTTTTTGAGTAATTATAAAACGACTTTGAAAATATAATCGCGAATTTTCTAACACTTTAGTAAATTCGTGTTCGTTATTGTTTTTAACGTATAATTTTGTACACAATTTTCGAGTGCTCTGAAATTAATTTTTTGTTCTCCTTTTGCCTCACCTTTGCAATAGATGTCCTTGTCCGGGCCCTCGCAGCAGTTGACCGAGTCTAATCGTTTCGAACAATTGCCACATTTAAAGCATTCCTTGTGGAATGTCTGTTCACGAGGAAACGCGTTGGTGCAATCGAATGGAGAACAAGAAAACATAGAAATGAATTTGTTAGTTACCATTACAAAATTATCTTCCAAATGGTGATAAAAATACACGAATTAAAGTTTCTTTGAAAAATCAGGGACAAACCGAATTGTCTCTCAAATTCAAAATTAAAAAAAAAACATTGTCATCACATTTTTTTTAATTCTCAGGAACACGATTCTCGATCTCAGAGTTACGGTGAGGGGTTAAAAAATCGGATTCGGGGCTGTAAATAATTTTTTTTTTTTTAGGAATTTCAGGCAAATGGGCTCGAAAATGTCACTTCGACTGGAACGTCTCGGACGTCCCGTGTGAGAGAGATTGTGAGAAAAAAAAACTCAACGGGCAATTTTTTGATGGCGAAAGATACCTCGACAGTAAATATCGCGATCCGGACCATCGCAATGAAGCGTGGAGTCCAGTGTCCGATGGCAAACTTTGCACTTGAAGCATGCCTTATGGTAGCCCTAATCACAAGAACGAGCGATGACGTCAAGGGCCTCCGATAACGAAAAACTGATATATTTCATTTTTTCAATCGATCGATTCTTACTTTCGATTATCTTATTTTAATCTTACGGTATTTCGCCAGGGAAGATTTTTTTACTCTATCGGTTTTTTCGAGGTTAAAAGTTTTTCCGATCGCAAAAAAAATCTTTTTGAGGAGTGTGAATTAAGGCTAGAGTGAGGAAAGTGGGAAAATTTTGAGTGAAGGCCGGGCGACCGTCACGATGATTTTTTAATTATTTTTTTATATAAATTAGATGATTGAGTTTTTTGTATTTTTTAAATAAAAAATTTGAATTTAATTATTGATGATAATAAATTTTTGTACTTTCGATCATAATTTTCTGAGCGATTTTTCATTCATTTTCCTTCTTCGAACCCATTTGGATCTCATTTTTTTCTGTGGTGGTGAATGGCAATTAATTTGACTCGATTATCCTCGTAGCTTTTAGCCACGTTCTATTTTAACGTGGAGACTTTTTTCTTTGTTTTTTTTCCTCAGTTATTTTTTTAAATTACATTTTTTAGTATCATTGGAATTTTCGCTTCTTGACGTTAAGTCAAATTTCGTTGCAAAAACTGGCAGCGATGCCAGAGAAAAAAATAATACGAGGAAAAAATAAGTGTATGAAATTCGAAAATTTTAAGTGGGACAACGCGAAATTTTTGGGTGACCACCAAAGCCAACAAACATTTTCTCGGCCATCCTTGTCCCGTTTCAACACACGCGGGTCCGAAAATTTCCATTCCGTCATCCAAAAAATGATTAACGTGAACTCACGATCGAGGATCATTTCGAAATGTTTCTCAAAGATTTGTTTACTCTTAAAGAAAATTCATATAATCTTGCTCACAAAATACTTATCCATAACTTCACATTTATTTGCACATTTTTATTTAATAATGCATTTTTAAAAAGATAAAAAATTGTAGTCTTGAATTCCTTGAAAAATCAGCTGACAGAGAATTAAAGTTACTCATCAATCGTAATAATATTCCTCAAAAACGAATTGAAACTTTCTTTGAAATTTATTTTAAAAAATTGCCATGAAACTTTTTATATGAGTGATTGATAAAAATGTAACAAGTTGAAAATAATTGTGTAATTAATGTGTTTTTTAAATAATGCCAACTATTTCGGTTGTTTATGAAAATTAATATCATCGCTGTAGTAAAATTTGATATTATCATAAAAAAAATTAATACAATTCTTATTACTATAAATTATTATAAATCCCTCTAATTTCGTTTGAAATAATTAACTAAAAGATCATAATAACAAAATTTAAAAAAATTAATATCATCGCTGTACTAAAATTTGATATCATCAAAAAAATGTAATGCAATTCTTATTATTATAAAAATTATCCCCTAAATTATTTTTTAAAAATGAACTAAAAGATTTTAATCTCAAAATTAAAAGATATCCGAGTAAATGAACAAATGCATATTTTGTTTATTTTTCCATCGTGACAATCACCGGGGCCAAAATTTCATAATAAAACCAGATTGAAAACTCACCCTTCCTCTGGCGAGCATCTGCTCAGCGGCGTAAACGAAACCTCCGCACCGAGGGCATCCCTGTCCTTCCGGAGCCTTGGCGATGGCTCGTGTGTCGAGAACGGCGTTCGATCCTCTCGATTCGCTAAAAAGACAAGGATCGTTGAAACTTCTACCTAAATTTTTCATCAACGTCACACCAATCGTGAAATTCGCTAATACTTAAAAAACAAATAATAATGAAAAAAATCAACAGAAAAGCTTTCGAATAAAAAAAAATAGCTTCTGATATTAATTTATTGCGCAATATCACATGAAACGAAAAAAAAAATCGTGTGTTAAACGTGAGCTGCGTAGAGCGGGAGAGCGTATTCAGAAATCGAAATTGAAGTGATAACGATAATTAAGAGGAATTTCAGCGTACGGTGAAATTGGCAGGAAATTCATTTTTCTCGGGTGGTCGTTCCGGAGACAGAGAGTTCTTTTCGGTGAATTGAAGATATTGGGTTTTATTACAGAGAGCGCGCCTCCGACGTTCAATTTACATTTACGAATATAATTCGAGACTGGCGCATCTTTCGCCAGAAAATCGAATCATCCCGCTACGAGAATAGAGCGAAGAATGAAGTCTCGTTTGATCTCTCGCCTAAATTCTCAAATTTTCAAATTAAAAAAATTTTCAAATTTATAATCAAAATTTAACAAAATTTTTGTATTTTTTTTTCGATCAACAAAACTCTATGGACAACCCAATATCAACAACGTGTAGTGTTAGAAAAAAGTGTGTTAGAAAATAGAGATTAGTGATAAATTCCCCGATCGCACGCGAGTCGCTTCCGCCGAGCCCCGAGAGGAGCCCCCATGGAAAAAAATAAGGTGAGAAAATTTCGTACAGAGTGACTGGTAGATCCAACGTATCTCAGACATTTAATTTTCCAGATAACAATTTTCGCAACATTAAAAAAAAAATTTTTTTTCTTCAATAAAAAAAAAAATCATTCCAGTCTGAGATGGGTGTTTTTTTTTCTACGAATTGAGGGTTGTTCTTTTTTCCATGGGGGAGAGCCGAGAAGCACACAATCACATATGTATATTGAGGAATACAAGTAATAAAAATAACAAATAATAATAACAGTAATAATTACATTAAGAAGAACAATAAGAATAATATTGTCTACAAAATATATGAGAAGTACTCAGGACAAACACAAAGAGAGATAGAGAAAAAAAAAGAGATAGAGAGAAAAAAGAGAAATAGAAAAAGACAAAAAAGCGTGATGGTATCGAGAACAAAAAATACGAGAAAAATAATAGAAAAAGAGGAACCACGATATTCCGCGGATAAAAATTCTTTCATTTGCTTTTCAAGATGAATTAATTAATGCATTTGCATGAACGGAGCGATAGAGATGAAGAGATGGACAGAGTGAAAGAAGACAGAATAAATAGAGAGAGAGAGGAAAGAGAGAAAGTGAAAGAAGAAAAAGAATATGAGAACGTGAGAGCGCGTTGAGCAAGAATTTTTCTATTTTTTTCTTTTCAAAAATGATTCAGAATAATTTCAGCGTGATGATAATTTTTCATCATGATCGGAGAAAGAGAAAAAATGCTCTCGGTGCGGATGCCAAAAGGACCGATCGGGGCTTTTTTCTTCGACTTTCGAAAATTATTCGCAAAAAAAAAAATATGAGAGCTGCGATGCTGCGGCGGTTAGTACGCTTTTAATTGATTAGTCGGATTAAATGATGGTTCCCAAAAACGATGATATACTGCGTATATTATTCGTATTCGAGCGTGAAACGATGAAGATTTGAAGATGAGGAAATTGTGACAGCTTGAAAAAAAATGTAAAATAAAAAAATAGATAGAGAGAGAGATGATGAGGACGAAAGATAGAGAAAGAGAGAATAGAGAGAAAAGAATAAAAAAAGGCCGTGCAGGATTCGCGATAAGCAATTTTAATCACGCGGAATTCGGAATTCATTGACATGTTTTTCTCGGTGCTCACCATCGTAGTTTACCACGGATCAATGTGTGTGTTCATTCATATTTAGCAGAGATTTTCTGACAATTCATTTTATCAATCGATCAATGTGGGCCTCCGTGTGGCTTGAACTCGGCGGGGCTGGCGGGGACTGGTTGGGAATTTCTTTTTTTTTTTTTCGGTCGCTATATTTTTCTTATCCTTTCTTTTTTTTTATTGTCACTTGTTTTTTCGGTCACAGCAGCTCAGCGAGCGATTGCGACCCCGTCGTTTCGTATTCGCAGCTTTTTTTTCTTTTTTTTTTGTCGACTCTCCCGTCGTATTTTCGTTCTTTCGCTCGTTTTCACGAATGAAAAATTGCGTGAGAAAAAAAAGAAAGAAAATAAGAGAGACGTGAGGTGAATCTCCGTCATGTTCGGCGTCTGTTATTTATTAATTCAAGAGATTTATATAACGACGTTCATCGAATATATAAATGTTCTCCGACGTTCTTTCCTTCTCACACTTTCTCCTTTCGCTGATTTTTTTTTTCACACGTAACTTTTTTTTACACTTACAGATATATATAAACGCTAATTTATATATACATGTAAATATAAGATTTAATAATTATAATAAATAAAAAAATAAAAAAATAATAATAAAATAAAATAAAACGCAGAACAAATGAGCCTAAACACTAAGAAGAGACAATTTTTCAAAAAAATTGCAACAAATTACACTTTGTGTTTATAATTTATTTTATTGAATTTTCTTTTTTTCATGTAAATGTTCCAGCACGATTTTCATTAAAATCTAAATTTTTTTTCTCGCGACAAAAACATCCACACCGTGTAATAAAAAACCAAAGATGAGATTTTTTGGATATTAAAGTTCATACAAAAGAGGAAAGAAAGAGAAAACCCAACGGAGAACGGAGACAGAGGGATTTAACAAAAAAAAAAAGAAGTAAATAAAACGTGATAGAGACAACATAAAAATTTGTACGATAATTTGATTAAAGATATTCGGAGAGTCAAAATTGTACTGGATTAAGAATTGACGAATATTAAGTAATTATTATTAATAACGGTGTGGGAGAGAAGGCGTTTGATGAAGGCTGAAAGTTCGGTTTGGTGGCGACTCGCGCACAATTAATAATTAAAAATAAAAAAAAAAAATAATAATAATCAAGAAAAAAAAAAGAAACAAAAGTTGGAGAGAAGAAAAGTGTAGATTTCTGTGTGTTTTTTCTGTATGTTTCGTGTGATAAATCATACAAACTATATATAGATATATAAATAAATGACAAAGATAATAAATAACACAAGTACCAATATAACAGGGAGCATAAATTAACAGCTATGAGAACGCTTCTTTTTTCATTTTTTCGTTCCGGTGAACTTTTGCCGACTCGTACAAGATTATCGCGGGATATGAGGGCTCTCGTTTTCGAACAAACGACTCTTCTCGCGACACTGGATTTTGCGAGAGAAGAAATGAGGAGAGAGAGAGAGAAAGAGAGAGAAAAAAAAATCTTAAAAATTTCAAAAAAAAATGGATTTTTTTTTTCGTTTTTTGAAAAATTCGAATCTCGATTCGTCAGTCTCTCGTTCCTTTTCTCCTCGTTATTTCTTTTCTGATGTTAACGAATATCGAATGGCTGATATAAGACTGAGACGGGACTGTAAAAAATGTTTGTTTTTTTTTTCTCTTTTCGGTAAATTTTGTGAAATTTCGAATGAACGTGAGAGAGGTCACGCAGTAGAAGAGAGATCGGGGGCGGGCGGGGGTGCAAAGGGTCTTTGGGTGACTGTGGGTGGGGGGTTTTTTGGGGTTCAGAAGGGCGCAAAGGGGACGAACGACCCTCGGCACTCACTCGGTTCTCTGGAGGTGCTCGCCCTGGTCCATTGACAGACAGCCTGCACCGCCACCGAATCCGTAACCCTTCGGACCGAATTTACGGGCGTGGCAGACTTTGCAGAACAGCTGACCCTCGTGCTCGGAGCAGTTCGTCGAGTCGAGGAGTTTGCTGCACAGACCTGCGGAAAAAACCGATTAAACGGTTTTTTCTTCTTTCTTTTCACATATTTTCATTCATTTTTGTTTTACGAATTACTAGACAATGTTTTCATCATTCTTTGAATTAATTTTTGCGTTTAAATCAAAAAGTGTTGTTCAAAATGAGTTTTTTGAATTTGGTGTAATTATATTTTTTAAAAAGTTTTTTCGTTTAACTTTTTAAAACTACTTTCTAAATTTTTTTTAAGGCAAAAGAAAAAAGGGAAAGACATTTTTCAATTAAATCGTCAATTTTTTTGAATTTATGCATAATTCTGACGAAAATAAAGCTCGAAAACTATGTTTTAAAATCCTGGAATCTTAAAAAAGTTTTTGCTTATTTTTTTTAAATTAATGAAATTTTTTTCAAAGAAAAGGTCGAAGAAACAATCATGCAGTTTTCAGATTAATCGCGGATTTTTGTGAATTTGTGTACTTATAGTCCTGACAAAATAAAGCTTGAAAAATTGTGTTTTAAAATGGAGATCCTAAAATCTTTTTTTTAACAAACTTATCATTAATGTTTAGAATTCTTAAAATCTTGTTTAAAAATTTTTTTAAATTAAACCAACTTCATTAAAACCTTTTTTATCTTGAGAGATCAAAATATTTTTCTCTGTCATTGAGTAGCTTTTTCGTTATTTTTTACAAACTCGCTCAGATGAATTATTCCAAATTTTGTGAAATATTTAATGTCACACAGGGAAAATACGCTGAAAATGTCTATTTTTTATACTCTAAATGAAAGATCTCATGGATTACCGTTCGTCGCTCAAAGGTCCACGCATTGATGTTTATTTTGGATTTTTAAAAAGTCTTCTAGAGAACTGCATAGAAGATTAAGAGTATATAACCGAGAGATTTTGAACTTTAACATATGCAATTTTTGGCATAGTACGATATAAGATAAAACTCATTGGTACATTGCCGAAGTGAAATATTCCCCTTGAGAGATCGTGAATATTTTAAATTCGACTTATGGAAAAATTTGATTCGTCGCAGCATTAAAATTTTTATGGTAATTCAAAAAACATATTTCTGACATAAAATTATATTTTCTTATACCTTATCGACATGACTAGCAGTTCTTTTGAATTTATTCTTTTTTTATAATTTTTATTCATTTTTTAAATTAATTTAATTAATTCAAAAATAAAGAAAATGAAGACGACATCAAAAAAAGTTTCTGTAAATAATTTTTTTCACATTTTACTTGGAAAATCAAATTTTTCTAATTTGAATAAAATTTTGTTCAGAATGCATGATTAAAAGAATGTGTCGTGATACGAGGATTTTGGTAACAATATAATTCTCATTTCGAAAACTCACCGCACTTGAAGCACATTTTGTGCCACTTGAGCCCACCGGCGACGCGTTCCTCCGCAGCGTATACGGATTTGCCGCATTTCGGGCACTTGGGATGTTCAACTGGCTTGAAAGGCATTTTGTTTATTCTGAAAGAAGAAAAAAAAATCGGGTAAACAAAAAGAAAGAAACAAAAACAATTTGGAGACTTTTTATTTAATTAATTTTTATCCTCGCGGATAACAATGATTTTTCCCGTGATAAAACGGCGCGCCCGACGAGAGGAGCGATTTCGCGGTTGCAGCGATTCGAAAAGACGAGAAAACGCTTTTGCGCTGTCCCTGAGCTCTCTCGGTGCGTTTGCACACGCGAACGGCCGTAATAATCTATTTCCGTAATCGGGATACGCTTGGCTATACTTCTCCGTTTTCGAGCTTCCAATGGGGTTGCGCGCGCGCTTCTCTCTAACTATAGACTCAAAAAAGCTCCAATTTGTACGTGACAGAAAATTGATGAAAAAAAATCTCACAGACCAAACAAATAAAGTGGAAAAAAAATGAATAAAATAAATTTGAAAAATTCTAAAGTGGCTTGTAAAATATAATTTTTTGATTATAAAAAAACGAGGGAATTAAGTCTTTCATGCATGATATAACATAATATAAATATTATATATTATATTAGGTGTATATGATTACATTTTTACAGGCTTTTTAACAAATTTATATGTAAAAATCTGTAAAACTCAAGTCACACCCTTAATATATTATATATTATATATTATATATTATATATTATATATTATATATTATATATTATATATTATATATTATATATTACATATTATATACTATACATATAATAAATAACACAAACGAACTTGTTTTCTTTATGTGAAACTGTCAAAAAGAATTTTGTTTTTTTTAAAACAGCATTTTTTTATTTATTAAACAAACGCGTGTAGTCATAGAAGGAAAGTGTTCGCCGTCGCAACCGCGGCGCAATTAATGTTGTGGGGTGGCCCGAGACCAGAAACTTCCAAATGAGCAAATAAAAACTTGACGAAAAACTTTTACTGCCATTATCCTAACCATAACCCTGACTCGAAAGTTTCAAAGGTAGCAAAACAAGAATGTAAGAACGATAAAAAAAATGGCGAGAAGATAAAAACCGAAGGAACGATAAAAAATTGTAATTTTCTCTCGTTTGGTGAAAAATAGGAAAGAGAAGAAGAAAAAAAATCTCGTTCGTCCGAAAACAAAATTATCGTCCGCAGCCGAGTCGCGTTCTATTCCTGGTAACGAGATCGCGGAAGACTTCGCTGTGTGCGCGAGTCACGGACTCGCAACGGAATCTCCGAAGCTTTTTTTTTTACCGTCTTCGAGGTATGCGCGTGTTGGTGTCGGATTATACAACTTGCGTAATAGCCAAAAACGAAAAAAAGCAACGCAGTTGGGAAGTTCATCGACAAACTTGACTCTTTTCCATTTTTTTTCTTTTAATGTATTTCATTGTAAAATTGTTGAAAATATAATTAAATAATATACATTATATCATTATATTATTCATAGTATAATGCATTATAATCTTATATTATATATTATATTGAATTATATTACATTATATAAGTAATAATAATAATAATAAAATGTAATAAATATATTTAAATAATACTCGTGTCAAAAATAGCACTGAATGTTTACTCATTTTACGAATAGACCAAATTGTTTTTCTCAAAAATTTTTTTTCGAAATCACTCATTGAATTTTTTCATCACTTGGGAGTATGCGTTTTAATATTCTGAGTTGGTAAATTTCATGTCATATTGTACAGTAAGTTTCATATAATTTTTTACAGAAGTGTATATAAGAATATTTTTAAGCTGTAAAAGCATGTTTAGAATATTGTATTCAGAATTTCTCAAAATACCGACTTCGAGATTATTATCTTACTATACGTCAATATAATGTATTGGAGTATTATAGAAGATGACTAACGAGATGAAAAACCACGAATTTATTAAAATGTAATTTATTAAAAATTTGAAAATGCGAAACATACGGATAAATTATGTTCACCTAATCAGTAAACAAATTCATCAAATAAACAAAAATAAAGATAAAATGAAAAATAAACATGAAATAATTTTTTGCAGTTTTGAAAATTCGAATTTCATGAAATACAAACGTCAAGGTGTGCATGTATTGACGTGTATTGTACAATACACGACTAACGAGATGGAAAACAACGCGATTGGCAAGTTCATCGACAAATTTCATTCTGTTCCATTTTTTCTGATTTGTAGATCAACATACATTTTTGTAAACATAAAAATTTTTGATTATACTATTTTCACGTTAATAAATAAGTAAAAGCATAAAAAATATGCTCATTAAATAAATATAAAAAAAACTGTAAAACCAAACAATTATTTTTTTCAGTTTTGAGAGAATTTTTAAAATATTTTGAGTTTCTCCAAATACCAATCTCAAACTACGCACAGATCAGCGTTTATACTACTTGACTCAAAGGTATTAGACGACAAAAAACGCACAAGTGCATCAACAAACTTGATTCTGTTCCATTTGTTTTTAAACAAAATTTTGTCATTTTGAATTTTTTTCGAATTTTTCAAAAATCCCTAAAACAAAAATTTTCTTAAAAATGAAATTTCAAAGTATTTGAGTCATATCACAGAACTTGCGTAACAAGTACGAGCGTGAAAAATAACGCAACGGAGTTCATCGAGATGATTTTTCATTTTTTCAATATTTTTCAATCTTTATACAAAAATGAAAATTTCCACCCAGAGCCATCGTGGAATTAGTAAGACAAATCTTGTTACTCGAAGCTTATTCGATAACATACATCGTGAGGAAATATTTCAAAAACAAAGAGTTCATGCACGACTTGAATAAAAAGTGCCGATTAGCAACCACACGGGGAACGAATTTTGCATTAAAATGTTTATCGAGCTTGCAACCGGTTAATCGGATTTCACGCCGTCTCGACGAGGGAGCTTAGAAAATTCATGAAAACGTGTCTCGGCCCGAGCTCAAATAATCGCGTATGTGACTGAAAGAAAATGAGAAAAAAAACCCCCGAATCGCGAATTTGACGTAAACGAATCTGTTTACAGATCCTCAGTAATCGAACATTCACTCCGATTTCGCATTCTACTAATTTTTTGAAAATTTTCCTAACCAAAAAAAAGATCATCTCCGAAAAAAGAATTTTTTTCCTCAATAAACTCAAATTTCATCTCAAAATTTTTCGCTTCAACGAAAAAAATAAAAAAATATAGGAAAAAATAGAAGAGAAATTCACCTGCAACGAAATTAGAACCGAATTCACCGAGATGGAAAAAAATTGGAGGAATTTTCTGAAAATTGCCAGAATTTTTTTTTTCTCGAAAAAATAGGAAAAAAAATGTCTATCTCGGTTCCATCTCCTCGTCCAAGTCGAATTCGGACGGGCTGGCGCACGTGAGAGTGGGAGGAAGAAGGCTTTTAACGGGGAGTTCTATATCCGTGCCGCAGCGCGGGCAGGCGGAAAAGGGAGTGCGAGAGCGAGGGAGAGGCGTAGGCCGGTAAAACCGCACCGAAGCCGTATTAGGGAAGGCGCGTCCACGTCGCGACACACGCGGGCGCCGAAATGATATTTTTCACTTTCCTCTCTCCCCCGATTTCTCTCTTTTTTCCCTCAATTTCTCATCCTCCTGATCCTCTTTCCTCATTTCTTCCTCGGTTTCTTCCGATCGATTGAAAAAAAAAAAAATAGAAATTTCGACTATTCCGAGCTCTCGATTCTCTTTCGAGATTTCAAGAAATTTTCCTTTTTCCTCTGATTTTCATTATTTATTTTTTCAATATTTATTTTACGATTTTTCGAGTCGAAAATTCGGAAAATTTTTGTTTCGCCTCTCGCGACGTTTCCCTCGAAAATTCAATTGAGAAGTAAAAGTGCGCGATGACAGGTTGCGAAATATTAATCGTTCCCTCTCCACTTGACACTCGAGTGAAGAAAAAAATAGAAGAGGGCATTCGAGCTTGTTTCTCCGGTGTCGATTCGGCCTGAATCGGGATCACTGACGCGAATAAGTTTTGAGAGGCTGATGCAAATCGCGCTCGGAGAAAAAAAAAAAACTCCGAGGTCGACGAGAAACGTTCACTCGAACCCGGAAGAGGGACTCAAACGCTCGATTCGCGACGAAAATTTTCAAGTTCAGTTTCACCGAGAATTTCTCGTTAATCCATTTCGATCCTCAAACATTTTCCCTCGACGGATAAAAAAAAAAGACTCAATTTTTCTTTACTCACCACTATATTGAATATTTTCGATCGAAGTCGCGAAACCCAGCGGGCGTCTCAGTTTCGTTCTTGAATATTGAGAAAAAGAGAACGAAAAGAAATTAATACGGCAGGAATAAAAAAAGTAACGGATGTCAGTATGTAAAAAAAAAAAAATGGAAAATTTTTTTTGTTAGGATGCTCAAAAATTCGAGGCGACTCCTCGTTACGATTTTCTTCTCTTATCTCTTATCTCTCGATTAAAACGCACCAGTATATATTATTGCCACACTTCTGCACCGCACTAATACTGGATTCGAATGGCTCTTCCCGCGGCGAGTCAGTCCTAGTCATACCGAACTTTGCACACGGCACGTGCATCGGAACGTCAGTGCCGGTGCGAGAGGGCGAGATTTTCAGATCCCTCTCTGCCTCTCTCTCTTTCTCTCCGTATTTTTCTCTCTCCCTTTTATTCCTCTCGCTCTTTTCTCCCTACATTTTTCCGTCCGGGTCTCTCTCTCATGTTTTTCTTTCTCTCCCTTTCTATGAGTCTTCCTATACGCTCTACGCTCATTTGAATCTCGTTTTTTACTCGAGAGTGAGAAAAAAAACGTACAGAATCGAGTAGGAGAGGAAGGAGAGAGAATACGAAATAAGGACGAAAGGAATTTTTTTTCGATGGAGAATCGTACCGGAAGTTACGAAGATAAGAAAGAAAAGGAAGAAAAGCGCGAGAGGGACATTTCCGGTAGGACGAGACTCGGAGAGATTTGTGCCCTCTGGTTCAGGGATGGAAAAAAAAGAAACGGGATCGAAGGGCGAGAGGGAAAGACGGACGATATATAACCCAGGAACGAACTCAAGGAAATTCCCCCTCGGAGGAAAATTTATTACGCTATCTGAGATATTTTTGTGAGATGAAACTTTCGTTTCTCTGTCTATCAATTTTATCACGAAGCGCTCAGTGTGTTACGGATTTCGGATAAATATCAACAACGAGTCTGCTAACGACGAGAACATTAATTATTTTCAATTTTCTGATAATTAATTTACGCAAAATTTATCATTATTTAATTTTTTCGAAATTTTTGCTCTGAAACAACGAAAATGTGCTTCGAAAGCTCGAGACTAAAAAATGTTCTCTCCTGGTCAGGAGTGTGTCAAATACTCAATTTTTTATCCCGAAAGATACAAAAAATATTTCGTTAATCGAATTTATTGAATTTTTTTTTCATTCGAACGAGCGAAACAAAAGTTTTTGGGGGGCACGAGCGTGCATCGTTGACAGCGGGGGCGTCGAGCGCGTTCATTTTCGAGTGCTCGCGAAATAGAAGTCGCGAGACGAAATATTCGAAATTAAGTGAAAAAGAGCGGAGAGGGGACACGAGGGGGGGGGTCGGTTGGCTTTTTAAAAAGACAGAAAACTGCTGTCTCTGAGAGAAAAGGATGCAAAGAGAGACGGAGAGAGAATTCGACTATTACGTATCGTCTTGTAAGCGGCAGAAGAGGAAAGAGAAAACGGAATATAGATAGACGAAGATCAGGAGAGAGAGAGAGAGAGAGAAGGACAGTTGGGTGCAGAGACGGTGGCACGCACTCATCGGCTATTAATAGTCACTTGCTCAAATTTCTATTTCGAGTCTCCGCTTTTCTCGAATGTGTCGGTTCGTGAGGTCCACGCTTGTGCGTGTCAGTGTGCACGTTTTTCTTCTCTCGAGCCTCCTCCTCGCTCCTCCATGTACTCCGTACCGTACTATACAGTGTAACAGTACATAAAACGTGTAATATGCGTATATAAATGACTTGTTGCCAGAAGGACTCGAGATCTCGACTCGTGTATATTCATTTTTGGTCTTTTCGAAAATTTTTGGAGGATCGACATTTTTCATTAGTTGGTTGGTTACTCTGGAATTTTTGTAATATTTTGAAAATATGATATAAATAAATATATAATGGATTGTAATATTTTATATTTTTTTTTGAAAATATTTCTTGATTATTTATAAAATTTTTTTATGATAATAAAAATAATTGTTTGTTGTAAAAATGAAATATTAATGACGAGTCCTGAGCTTGAATTTTTTGGGATTCGAAAGTTGTGAATATTTTCGTAATTTTTTTTTTTGGGATTGTATTTTTGGATTTGAAAAAACAACGTTTCGAAGATCAAGGCGATTACGCATGGATTCGCTCGGAGACGCGGCCCAAAAATCTTGACATTCGAGCAACGTAATTGTGTTTTTTTTTTTTTTTTTGGAAAAAGAAAAAATTAAAATGAAGTTCTCTCACACCCAACTTATTCAGAGTCTCGCAAAAATGTGGACATAAATAGATTGTGAATATTTCACATATAATAAAATAAAAAATATCGTTTAGAAATTTTTTCTGTTATTTTTGGAGGAAAAATGTTATCGTGCCAAATATTCAAATAAATTAAGAAATTTGTTGGTTTCTGACAAACGATGAAACGTCATTTGATTGATCTGTTACGAATAATATGTTAGTTTGACAGGAAAATTCTTCGAAATCGATAAACGTCGAAGTAACGAATTTAGGCGACGAAATTGGTTATCGCGGCTGAGAAAATTTGCGATCCGTTGAAACACGTTCGAATGCGAGAGGAACGCGATATTTGCGGCTGAGAAATCGCTGACCCTTCGGCGCTTATGTTTCTCGGGATCGTTGCACCCTGTGTGTAGTAGTTGCATTTATTTTCTAGAGCGCGTTGTCCCTCGTCGCGGCCACATCGCGAACGCGAATACACGCGTTTATGTCCGCGATGCCTATATATTTTCGAACCGCATGTCAAGCATCACAATGCACGCTGATTTATTTCTTTTGAGAACTACACAGAGAGTTTCATACAGGAAACATCATCGTGTTTTTTGTATTTGCATCGAGCGAAGATAAAATGAAATTTAAAAAATTCGACTTTTTTTTAAATTCATGATTAAATAATTATTTATATTATTATTTTTATTTATTTTTTTTATATAATTATATAATTATTAATTATAATTAATAAACATATTCATAAGTTATTTCAGATTTGAATATAACAATTGATAAGTATGAATTCAAAATAGGATATAAATTTTATATAAAAATATTATTTTTATAGATAATTCTATCTATTTCAATTAAAATATTTATTTACATATAAATTAAATATTATTGTATAAAAATTTTCATACTTTTTAAGGAAATTCTACAATGGTTTATCAGAAAGATATTCAAATCCATTGCAATTCCATGCAATTTTAAATTATTTCGAAAATAAACTGAATTTTCAATTGAAAATTTCAAAAAAATGATTGTTTCATTTTTTTAATGTTTCGTGGTTTTAATATGACATGAAGTAAAAGTTTCACTAGAAATGACAGAACAACATCTCCGCTCAAAATTAGTCTACTTCACAATGCTAAAAAACAATATCCAATCGAAATAACAATATCAAGGAGACAAATTTTGAGCAGACATGTTTTGTTCTGCCGAATTATGAATGAGAAGATTTTCTCAGTTAAATAATGAAAATAAAAAAGTCAATTATGATTTAATAAACGAAGTAATTAATAGAATAATTGATTAACCAACTTTTCAGATTTTTTCATCGTTTTCATTTTTTTTTCATGATTCATTTTTAAAAATTTTTCTCATAAAATATATTTCATCCTGCGTATTCCGATATATATTTTTACTGACAATCACTGTTTTTGTCCTCTGAATTTCGTGAATGATACGATCGAAATAATGAATGAGAGTCGATGAATAATAAATTGATCTGTCGTGAACGAAGTTCCCAATGAAAGTTTCACTGAAAATTGGAGAATCGTCATCTTGATGAATTTGTGGTTAGAGATTTATGGGATGGCGTATAATTTTACGGATTCGAGAATATTATGTTCTCGCGGATCGTGAGAATGGAAGCGACGGATCATTGCACTTTTACCGTTCCGGGCGTCTCCAATTTCCAACTTGCATATACACGAGAATACACGAGGGCAAAGGCGCACAAGACGGAGGCGCTTTATATTTAGAAGAATTCTCGTAGTCTCTGCTGATCCAGACTTCTACTGGAACTCAGGGCAAAATCGTGCATCCGACACTGCACGTTAACAATTGTTTATTTTTCGATAATTTTAATTTTTATTTTAAAAAATTCTTTATTTTCTATTATTTTGAAAGCAGTATACATTTTGCAAAAGATAAAGGTCGTTGCGAGTGTATGCTCGTTGATATCAAAATTTTACAACTTTTGATCCAAAGACGAAAAATCCGTAAACTATACAATCACTGATGATTCTTTATTTCTTTCAAATATTAATGTTATAACATGTTATAACATTTATAACATATAACATGTTATAACATTTGTAACATATAACATGTTATAACATTTGTAACATATAACATGTTATAACATTTGTAACATATAACATGTTATAAC
>JAPYYX010002027.1:0-18997 GCA_030522605.1 Cremastinae sp. B BG-2022a
CGCGCGCTTTAGTACGATATATGTATTTCCGTCTCGCAGTTCCGTCCCTTTTTTTCTCGAAAGGGGTACCGGTTTAACAGACGTTTCACGTCAAAATCATAAATACAAATTGCAAGTAAAAAAATATTGAAAAAATAAAACTGAAAAATTTAATACAAAAAGCCGACTTTTAGGACAGTATGACGATTGGAGCCTTCGCTATAAAATATAAAAGACCCAACGAATATGATTAATCCTGTATACAGGAATACAGGTCTTCACAACAGTCCGTGAGCACGGCTATACCCATACATACATAATAACAGACAAATATTCATAAACACGCAAACTTGTACATAAAAAAATATATGCATGAATACAAAGGCGTTTGAGGGTGTTCGCAGAAAGGTACACAAAGGTAAACGATGAAAAACAAAAGGTTGTATCGGGAGGCTGGCAGTTAACCCGGCTAACACGAAGAAAGACTTGTGCACGTTCGTCCGACAAATTTACACGGAATTGGCTCTTATGGACTGTGCGCGTCTCTTTCGGGAGACGGGTTTTCTCGCTCATGTGGCCTCGAACGAGTCATCCGGAAAGACCGTAACCCTAGTTGTAACGTACGGGTCAATAATACCCGTAGGGCCTCCGAGCTATTTTTAATAGCGATATCGTGCTCACATTCTATATATATATGCATAAGCGTATTATATTTATACACGCTATGCTTTTTTCGTGACTGTGTTCGTCTCTGCGCGATGAATAAACGCGCGAGCGTTTGCCCAGCGTACCTGTGGGACTTCCCCCGAGAGACCTACAGGTTCTTTTCTCCGAGTTTGTATACACGTACTTTACGGAAATAACCTCGAGTAAACACGTTATCGAATTATACACAGATCGAGAGAGAGCCTCGATTTGCGAGCTCTGTGTTTTATCTGTATATTCTTTCCAATTCAGTCTCCGTCTTTGTTGGATTCCCGCGGGACCGTCTTTGTGCCGTTTATAAAAACAATCTTTTTCTACTTTGGCGATTTTTTTTGTCCCGTTTGTTTGATTTGCGTGCAGTTGGCAATTTCTTTATTTGAAATTTTCAGCGGTGAGGATTAACTTCCAGGAAAAACCCCGAGATATTGTTGAGAACGTAGAAAATGATATTGACGTGAAAAAATTCTCGATCCGTGATATCTCATTGTTTACATCGTCGCTACTCGTAACCTCTCTACGTACATACCTGCATGACCAACCTATGAGCATGGAGGACGCTCGTGTGCGAAGAATTAGCCGTCGAGAGCGCGTACGCGGGCAAAAAGCTCCTCTTCCCTTGTTCCGGGTCAACGAGAGATTTGTTGACGAGTCTCCGGTAAATACGGCTTCCCCACATTTCGACGCTAAATTCCACAAACGCAGGTCAACCGTGAGGAAAAACCTGTTGAAAAGAATTTTCGAATAAAAAAGGAATAATACGAAAAAACTTTAATTTCATTAAATAATCGACACAATTGAACTACAAATCCTTTAATTCGATTTTTTAGACGATGAAATATTTGTTGGTGACAAAAATACTTACTTGACCTCGATACATCCGAGCCCTTTTGTTCAATGGTTCTTTTGAACCTCGAATTTGCATATTCACAACATCAAACGCTGCAAAAACGGTTATGTTAGTTTGTTTAGAATGTTGGTATCTTTAGCTTTTGTTTGAAACTTTCTTAAAAAATCGATGAGTCGGTAAAACAGACCATTTATAGTGTTGTAGGTAACACAGTCTACATTTCCAACGCTCAGTGCGCCACTATCGACTTCTGCGTCAATCAATTATCAATTCATTTACGTAAATAGACATGAAAAAATTTAAATAAATTCATTGTATAGCATTTCTTGGACAATTTTTAGCGATCAATCATATTATTGTTTTTATCCAATGATTATACGGATAATCCAAACGTTATAAAAGTCAGGGTCTGTAATTAATCCGTATATAATAATAAGTGTGAGAAAATAATACAAATGTTCATATTCTTGATAAACAATCGTTATTTAGAGACAATTAACTGATAAATTGGTAATTAGTAAAACCTCATAATACGATCAGTTTTTCATATTTCGGTGGCAAACGCAGCGCTGACATTGCCAGGTAAAGTTACGAATGTTCATCGACAGATGACAGTAGCGACCGAAGTCTAATCATTGGCAACAGTCATACTTGTGTCGGATGGGCGTCGTGTGTCGTGTGTTGAATCATCGATGCAGTTTCAATAAACATCAATTTTTTTAATAAAAACTTTCACGAGAAACTTAATTCTGTTTCTTTTTATATTAATGAAATTTTTACGAAACGTGTCAAGATGAATCGGTGGTTCTTTACAATTTTCTTTTTAGGATACATGTCATTAGGTGAGTCAAGTAACAACTGATTACTCTCGAATAAACAAAATTTGAAACGCTCCAAATACATCGATAACTTATTTTTCTCGTTTCTGTACATAAAATCATTGATGGAATCATCCAGACAATTTCTTATAAGACACTATTGTTTATTAAATGGATAAATCGTTTAAATTATAAGTACAAAACTTTTGTAATTACGTATCGTTCCAAACTTGCAGGCAACGCCCTAGAGTGTTATGTGTGCGAGCAACAAGCTGGTAACGTCGCAAAATGCCTAAAAACTATAAAAACTTGCGAACAAAATGAAGATGTTTGTTTAACCGAAGTTCGATGGGGAAGTGAGTATATTGTTTTCTAATAAAATTCTTGAAACACTTAGCAATTCAAGGTTATGTTCACTATTTGACTTGACCAACTTACAGCCTGATACTTTATTCTTTTAAATTTCGTAAATAGTTGAAACTTAAAAATAAGCAATCTCATTTTTTGCATAAACATGAGAGCATAGAGTTCATAATGAAATGAATGAAGAAGTTACTAACTTGAAAAAATTACGCAACTTGCTTGCGATAACCTGAATCATCTTTTTGGAGTATCAATGCCGATCTTATAACGACTGCGAATACTTTTTTGATAAAAAAAATCCAATGTTCTAAACAAATTTATTTTTCTAAGGTGCACCGTACTGGACAAGCGGAGGTCAAAAACAATATTATGTGTCAAAGAGATGTGCCCCCAAGACCGATTGTGAACGGACAAAGAAAGCCAGTATGAAATACTGCACGCTCCTTTGGTACCAAGATTGGAGATGTTACGACTGCTGCGTAGGCGATCGTTGCAATTATTATGTATTCGTGAGTATACTGGAATAAGATCTCAAGAGAATGACATTTTTTAACTTTAATTATAACTTGTCATTTTTTTAAATTTCAGTCTGGGGGTAATACAGGAGTGACATCTCTAACAGTCCTCTTGACTGCCATAATCGTACCTGTACTGGGTGCTTGGATTTTACAGTAACAAAAAGTGACATTTCTCCATATTTTTTTAGAATCTCAAACTGACGTTTTAGTCAGCAATATGAACGCAAAACGTTCACGAAAATAATTTTTCATGCACGAATTGACAATCGCTTTTGCGCTTTTTTGTATTCATTATCAACTTCAGAATCCAATCAATTTATTTCCATCTACTGCAGATTAACATTGCAAAATGTTGTCAAAACTTTGAGACACCTCATTTTAGAAATTAATGTGTATACTTGAAGATAATTCATGTATATGATTTACTTTTCACGTATTCATAGGAAGTACCGTGAACTTTGATATATTTGTTTATTGCACTCAAATGGTCGTAAACATTCCACAAAAGTGCATTCAAGATAACAAATCTCTAATTTTTGTATAATTTCACACAAATGACGAACGCAATCAAATTTTATACACATTTTATTTTCTTGACGCTTATCAAACTGAAATCGAAGCTGAAAAAGTAATGAGAATTAGTGTAAAATTGCACGATAAATTTACTCTTATATACATATTTTACAAAATTTTACATAGATGATAAACGTTAGACTATTTTTACACATTTTATTTTTTTGAAATCTATAAATTCGAATTTGAATATGGAAAAGTATTCAAAATAAGTTAAAAAGTGCACTCCGCACGATAAACATGCACTTTTCAACCTGTTCGATATCATCTGAAAGATGATACACAAAAACGAAATTTTTATACACTTTTTTATTGACGATGTTATGAAAGCGATTACGAAGATGTGTTAATTGTATTTAAAAGATGGTAAATATTGTTAAAAAGTGCACTTATCGCAATATGTCGCTTATATATCTACCCATTTTGTCACAGGAGATAAACGTAATCTCATTTTTTATATATTTTATTTCCATGATGACTATAAAAAAAAATTGCAATACGAGAAAATTAATGAAAATTATATAAAAATTGCACTCGACAAAAAAAAGTGCAGACGATAAATATGTATTCTTATATCTGTCCGATCTCATCTGCAAGATGATACATAGAATAGAATAAATTTTAACGCACCTTTTTTTATTGATAATGTTATCAAAGCGAATAAGATGACATTTCTTCGTCGGTATTTTAATAACGCAGAATCTGTCTCTTTATCTTTAAATCCGAGAAGATTTTATAATCGTGTGTAAGGAAAAAACCATGAAGCATCAAATAATGTTCACGTACAAAGTAGTATAGTCTAAGTAACTCAATCCGTCCAATGTATTGAAATTTGTATATGTGTTCATATTTTAAATATGCGAATAGTTATATTTGTTTATTAAGAAAGAATACGTGTATACCATTTATTATCTAACATTTTTTTGAAAATATAAGACGCATTTCAATAATCCCAGTGATAACATTTTCTTTATACAAAGTCATTAATAAACACGACGATCTCCGTTTCGAAAATTCTCGATGTGCCTAAAAATAGTGCCCAAAAACAATTAACACTACGTAAAATCTATTTTTCTGTCAAAAGGCGTGTCTTCTCTCAACATTGTTCGTAATTCAATTTTTTAAAAAACAAGCTGATATGTCGCTCGAAAAATTTGACAATGAAGAGTTTTATTCTGCAACGTCAATTGATCTCTCATGATGATATATATTTTATTTATCTCTTCACTTATCGTCATTGTCTTCTAATCGAAGATAATGCTCGCAGGCTGTGAGTGAGACACAATGTTGTCATGACCACTTCGTTATAAAACTTGCAAACCCTGTTGAAAAAATCACGTGGGTGGCGAAGCCGGACAATAAAACTTTACGACACTTCAGAAATGAAAAAATAAAAAAAAAAGGAAGAAGTCAAATATTTTTGTACAATTCGATTTCGGTTTTCCGCGTACTATTCTCTGTGAATCTTGATTTATCTTCGTATAATTCGTATCAGTACAAGATAAGCAACATCATTGGGTCCGCAATAACAGGTTTTAAGGTACTTTTAGTTCATATCAGGAACTCGAACTGCAAAGTGGTTAAGATTGGGAGTAATTTTTTTTTGACACGCAACGCACTTACACGGTGAGTACAATCATTTTCTCGTAAAACTTTATATATACATTTTAAGTCTCATGGGAATATTTCACGAGCATCCTTATCGGCGGTAAACTTTAAATAATCAGGAAAAGTGGCAGATTATCTTTTCGAAATCTTTTCTAATTCTTTTCGAAATACCTCGAGAGCGCGACGATTTTTTCAACGAGATATACGTGTAAAGCTTAACGAATTTATCGTCGTTAAACGTGTAATTAAAAACGTTAATAACGGCGATAAAACAATCGAGACGCATGCCTTGAGGAATGAAAGAAGAAGCTCCGGGCTAGTAGGTCGTCGATCTTGGTAGGTGTTCGATTCAGAGCGAAAACGAACACACAATTCATACGAATCAATTGAATCTACTCTAAACTGGTGGCCGGGACACCAGGTCAAACAGGGAGTACGAACTAATTCACAAGATATCTTTAATAACTAAACCAGTGAGGAGACGAGACGCCTTCGAAGCAGATCGTTTAAAGTTTTCTCGAAAGCAAGAACGCTCGAGCACGTTTTCGACGCGATGGATTACGAATTCAATTCGATTTCAAAAGTGAGTAAATGTGAAAATTGTGTAAAATCGATTAAAAAATTCTGGATCATGTCCTCGTTTTTTTTGCGAGCTTGAAAATCGAATTTTTTTTTGGTTTTTTGTTCAAGTGTCGAATGTGTGGATTTTCGCGATTTTCCTCATGTAAATTTCTGTGTAGCTTATTCAACACGCAAGAATTAGTCACGCAGATTATGAAAAGGCAACGAGACGTAACGGAAGAAATTTCGGGATGTAAATAATAAAAAAAAATCGATATGTGAAAAGTCAGTGAATGATATCGAATGATCACAAATAATATTTGACTGTTGTGCTGGAATTCTTTTCTCCTGTGTAGGAATGATAAGAAAATTGTGTTCGTTGTTGGGAAGGCAGCGACTAAAAAAAGAAGAATTGAAGTATTTTTTAACAAAAACGCGAATCCGTTTTGCATCTGTCACTCTCGTACTTATTCTACTTAAATATTCAACTGAAGAAGCTTTTAGTTTAAACACGAGACTCTTTTGTCGTCTGGATAAATATGTGATATCCATCAATTTTATCAAATTTATCGGTGCAATGGAATTTCTTAAATTCCGCCGAAAATTCCTCAAGTTTGAGTCATTGCTATATTGATATTTCCAAAATGAAAAGTGATGTCGACTGATGAAATGTTGCAGATCGCTTACGCGATGAGAGGTTTAAGCTTCAACGTAGTGTTCAAAGCGTTTACCAGAAAGAAGAAAGTCGATTCACCAAGTGAATCTGGGTTAACGAAATGCCTATCGACGCTGGATCTAACCGCTTTGGGAATCGGATCGACACTTGGGGTTGGAGTTTACGTCCTCGCTGGATCGGTTGCGAAGAATCTAGCGGGTCCAGCTGTCGTTGTTTCCTTCGCGATTGCCGCGATAGCGTCGATGTTGGCAGGTGCGGTAATTTGACCTAAAAAGTACATTTTTAATAGACAAATATAATAAAAAAATTAATTAACTGTTGGATCGTAATGAAAGTAATTATTGCACTCACAATAAATAAATGAAAAAAATTAATTAATTATTAGATTATGATGGTATATTCTAATTATTGCACTTAAAGCGATTTTTACTAGACAAATAAAATAAAATAAAAAATTGATTGTTAGATCGCAATGAAAGTAATTATTGCACTTAAAATAAACAAATGAAAAAAATTAGTCCACGATTGATTAATTGTTAAATTATGATGGTACATTAATTATTGCACTCAAAGTGATTTTTACTAAACAAATAAAATAGAACAATTAATTGATTGTTATATCGTAATGTAAGTAATTATTGCACTTAAAGCAATGTTTATTTTTTTTCTGGCCAGGTCTATGTTATGCAGAATTCGGTGCAAGAGTTCCTAAAGCTGGTTCCGCGTATATTTACAGCTACGTGACGATGGGCGAGTTCGTTGCGTTTCTCATAGGCTGGACCCTAATCCTGGAGTACATGATCGGCTCCGCGAGCGTAGTTCGGGGTCTCAGTACATACGTCGACGCTTTGTTCGACAGAGCAATGCAAAAAGCTTTTACGTCAGCTGCTCCCATAAACGTGGAACACTTTGCTGATTATCCAGACTTTTTTGCGTTTGCACTGACGATGGCATTTTCTGGTTGTTATTACGTTCATGAATCTGAGTTTTTGATGTTTCATCCTATAAAAATGAATCAAATATAATTTACATTTTTATTTCTTTTTTTACGCAGCTGCTCTTGCCTTTGGGGCTAAGGAATCGTCTTTGGCTAACAATGTATTTACTCTCGTTAATCTCGCAGTCGTACTATTCGTTGTGTGCGCCGGCTCTATCAAAGGTATGCAAGAAATAGAATCATTATCGAATTTTTTAAAAGTTTAATAAAAAATAATCAATAATAATTAAATAACAAGTAATAATAAATTGAATATAAAATAAATAATACATTACACATTAAATAATAAATATTAAGAAAATTAAACAGTAAATCAATAATAAAAATAAATTGAATAATTAATCAACAAAAAATAATAATTAATTATAATTAATAATAATTATTGTTCTATAAAATCAATAATTGATAATCACTCCAAAGCTGATGGATCCAACTGGAAGCTCGAAGTTGATTGCTCGAAGGAAGACTGCAGCAACGAAGGCCGAGGACATGGAGGTTTCATGCCTTTTGGGGTACTCGGAATAATAGCCGGAGCTGCGAAATGTTTTTACGGTTTTATCGGATTTGACTGCGTCGCGACTGCTGGCGAGGAAGCGAAAGATCCAAGAAAGTCAATTCCAATAGCTATCGTTGCATCCTTGACCGTCGTTTTTCTCGCCTACTTCGGCGTATCTGCTGTATTGACAACCGTATTGCCATATTACGAGCAGGACACGGAGACACCCTTTCCCCACATGTTCGAACAAATTGGCTGGAATTGGGCAAAGTGGCTCGTTTCTATCGGAGCTATTTGTGGTCTTTGCTCTAGGTAAATATTAATATTTATTCTTTCTTTGGTAAATATTTGGATGTGGGGCTTCTGCTCAAATCAAGCTGAATTTTTTCGAGAAAAAACATGTTAGGGTGCAATATTATTTACCCTTTCTTTTGAATATTTTTCCCTACAAATGCTTAAAGTGATGTTTGAGTCCTACGAGTGCGAGAGAGACAAATGCGAAATAGATTCACTTTTTTCTAAAAAAATCTAAATATTTTGGAAAAAATAAAAATTAAACGTTATTCTCTGTTGGAAGGAGAGCAACATTTTTTGTTTGTATAGAAAAACGATTTTCAACGATCGAATCACTTAAACATCACCTTAACGTGATGCTTAATACATATGAGTGCGAGATTGCTGATATTTTAGAAAAGAAGGAGAGAATTTAATTGATCTTTGATGGAAAGAGAACAACGTGATTCTTTTTTTTCTTTGAAATTTTTTTATTTTAGTATAAATACCAAATGAAGACAATGAATAATTTCAGCCTCCTTGGTGCCATGTTTCCACTTCCTCGTGTAATATACGCGATGGCATCGGACGGTCTCATTTTCCAATGGATGGGAAAAATCAGTTCGAGATTTCATACTCCCCTGATGGGAACTTTCTCCGCTGGCATGCTCACCGGGATATTGGCTGCGATGTTCGATCTCGAGCAGCTCGTTGACATGATGAGCATCGGAACTTTGCTGGCGTATTCGGTCGTCGCTGGATGTGTCCTCATCTTGAGGTGATTTTAAAAAATAATACCAAGTCAATTTCTCAAAAATATTCGATATTAGGTATTTAGCGAAAAAATTACATTAAACAATTACAATTTCTTATTAGGTACCAAGGAACAGAGGGTTGCGAAAAGAAAATGGACTACGATTTGAAAAAGCTAACATCGCAGCTCGTTAACGCGAATCGATTGAATCTTTCCACAAGATTTACTGCACAAATCGTCACATATCTCGTATTTATCTACTGTAATAATTAATTATTATTCTCATCACGAAAACGTCACTTCTAATCATTTCGTCGTTTTATTAATTTGGGATCTGTGATGGATCATGAAAAATTGTTCTTAAATTAGGTCGTTTTTTATTTTAATTAGTATTTTAATCATATTTACTTTTTTTCAGTCGTTTTGTGCATTTGCATAACCGCAATAATCCGCGTTTGTGGTGAAGAATTAATGAAGGGCAGTCCATGGCTCATCAGTATCCTGGTCGTTCTTTTCTGTTTTCTCGGAATGACGCTTTTCTTCATACGTTGTCAGCCACCCTCGGGTCAGAAACTCTCCTTTACGGTAAATTGCAGTTTTCTTTCACGGCTCTGTCATTCAAAATCCGTTAAATTTTTAATTGATACATTTTAATTTTTTATTATTATTTCTCAAGGTGCCCTTCGTACCATTTTTACCAGCTGTCAGTATTCTGATTAATATTCACCTCATGATGACGTTGAAAGCAATGACGTGGGTGAGGTTCGGTATCTGGATGAGCGCAGGTAAATTATTTTTTTTTTAATTGTAAAAAAAATGTAATCCAAGGCCTCAAAGTGTAATCATTTTGTTTTATTTTTAGGCTTCTTAATATATTTCTTCTACGGAGTTTGGCACAGCAAATGCCGACAAAAAGTGGTTGCTACGAAGATTGACGCTTCATGTGAAAATTGAATCAATTTTTCATGTGTTAATCGAGTTGCATCGAAAATACTCATTACTATACATACAAACTCTCATTCTTTTATTACCGACAGATGTAAATGCATATAAACAGCGCCACCATTATTTAAAAACATTTTAAAAAATTAGATAATTTCGAAAGTTATTTCTTACAAAAAACCAACAAACACGTGTTAATGATGTATGAGCGATACAATTTCTGATAAAAGTCCGTTTTCATAATTACATTACATTACACCTTTGAACAGTAAGTGCACCGACCACCGCCGTTAAATTCGAATAATTGAAATTATTCGTTATTTTTTCGTTTGAGTCTGAATTTAGATAGGGTGGGTGGATTATTTAAAAAATATCAAACAATATGTGACGTCCTAATATTATAATTTTCATGTTTTCTACTCATAACAGTATTTTTAAAACATTGCGCGTAAAAAATTAGTGAACCACTGACATTGTTTTTTGCAAGAAAATTTAAATTCTTAACATGTCAACATTTTAGCGGTTTCATATGCGAACTTATACATATTCGAACAGCTGATGATAAAACCGAAAACTGCAATGTCTGCATAAAGAATCATCAGCTGATAATAGCAACCATTATCTTATCTACTATCGTTATACATGTAAAATATGTAAAAAAATTGTTATGTATTTTTATTGATTGTTAAAATGTAAAATAAATTTAAATACCATTTTCAAAAATGTTCTACTGACTCTGTAAAAATACATTAATAAAAAATTTCCAAGCATCAATGCGGCTTATGCGTTGAGCACTCGGAAGAAGAGATTTTAGACAAACTTAAGAGAGGGCAGCACGATTGGTCACAACCAGCAGTTCGTTTTTCACTTGGATTAATTGTCTCGTATCATCCAATCATTCAAATAAAACAAAATTACAGTATCCACGTACAAAAAATGTTGATTCACGAGTATTTTCTCATAAAATTTTTTGCTACATTCAATGAAATTATTTTTTAAGTAAAATTTTATTTTTTTATTTGGAACTGTCTTTGAGAAATATCAAGTGCAATGAAATTTTGTGATTAAAAAAAGAGGAAGAGGGCAACCTCAAGATTTTCCCGTTACTCATATTTCCGAAATTGAGTGAATGTATTCTTGTTTTTCATCCATTGTCTTCGAATTTCTTCATTTTCACGATCTCGCAAGAAACACTTGGCAGATGCGGTTTCTAAATTGTTCCCTTTTCTCTACCCCCGTCTCTCTTTATCTTGGCGCTTTAGCGCAGATACCTATAATGTGACGAAAACTTTTCACACAAAAGACTGGGTTATATTTGGCCGTGCCGCAGGCCGTCAGCTCCCCCCTTCCGTCATTATTCTCTTTCTTTTCGTCGCGTAATGTTTACAATAAAATTAACTCCTACATCGTAGAAATAAATGGAATACGTGTTTAGCATAAGAAAAAGGTATGAAGCCCTGAGAGAGAAAAATCCTTGGGAATGCCGACGCGTCACTGACGACCAAATGCAAAACTCGCCATTTTTTATTTTTTTTAGTCGGAAACATATTCGCAATATTTTTCGATACGAATATCAATAAAAAAAAGTTCTTAATTGTAATAAAAATCTCCAATTTCCAAAAATCGAAGTGCGGTGAAAAAATTTACCTTTTTAAGGAAGTTTGCAATTTTGACAAAGTACGATAAATTATTAACTCGTTTTATTTTAGATATTTTACAATTCGAAGTGTAATATTCGAAAAAAATTTTCTTAAACTGTTTTTGATTTTTCACTGTAAATATCCAGTGCAATGTAGGTACCAATAATTACCTAAAAAATAAAGTCTTTCGATTCTTTGGTCGCAAATTTTGGATTCGAAATTTTTTACATTTTTCTGGTTTCAGTAATCGACTAAGTGCTTAATTAAATACTTCATGAAAAAAATTAAAGTTTCCAATCTCAATCTTAAAAAAATAATTAAAATTATTATCAGTAATTTTATGAACTGTTATGAGACAAAACAACTTTCGAAATACATGCTTATTTAAAAAAAAAACTCCAATTAGAAAAAAATTCGAACGATTAAAAATCTTTAATTGCAACTTTCAATTGCACCCTCAACGAAGTCTTCCGATTAAAAGTGACAACTTCATGAAGTTCGAAGTGAGACATCGAAATAGCACACTTTGCAAGGGGTATTTAGAGGGAAAAAGAGAAATAAGAGATTGAGTCGTGCGGAGTGTACGAGGAAGAGAAGGGAATCGGACGTGATATTGATTTCGCATGGTCGCAGCCACAGTCGAGGCCACACCCTTTGCATGCCACCCCCAGTTCGCGGGTTAGACTCCAAATGCGTTCGAACGACAAAATTAAGAACAACAAATCGCAAATATTATTAAATAAATAACAAAATTAAATAATTTTCACAATTTAATTACATTAAAATATAATTTTGCATGAAAATACTCGGATAAAATCTCATATTGAATGTCTCAATGGCAATTAGATTTTAGAATTGCGCGGATAAACTCGACGATTGGACAAAGACTTTATTCAATTTGTCGCATGACATTGGCAGTTGGCCAGCATCTTTTTCTACGCAGATACAGATTAACGCACACAGATATATCCGATGATAGAAGACGAACTCCGAGCTAAAAACATTTTTTCATCATGCAATTAGTCTCAGAAGAATCAAATACGAAAGAATTATTAGCTGAAGCGAATCAGAGACGACTCCGAAAGACATCGAATTATTTTTCCACCCTCAACACGACAATCTCCAATGAAATCACGGCATTCCGCTCACGAATTGCAACACGTGGTTCGGAGCATTCGCAGCATCCCTCCTGGACCACCCCTCGGCTTATAAAAATGGCGGACTCGCGTCTCTCGAGCCCTCGCGTTAAAATCTCCGGATGGAGTCTCAAAAAATTTCTATTTAAATTTATCATGAATTTTATTAACGATAAAATGTTTTTTATTCGCGAATTTAGCGTCTCGAGACATAAAATAGCATTCAATGGGACTCTAAATAAAGATTTCGAAAAAATTATTTATGCACGAGCGTTGAAACGAGTCGCTGTTATTGCATATTATATTCGCGAAAGAGAATCGAATGACACGTGCGTACGCTATGTGAAACACGCACCTATAGATTTATGAATTTAATCATCGCGAGTTGAAAAGAGTTTCGTCAGAGTCTGGTGATTTTTTTTACCACTCGTTTGATTCTCCCTCTTCGTTCCTCGTCCCCACTAAATCATTTTGCATTACATAAGCGTCCCGCCCTCGGTCATCGAAGAATCGACGATTTTGAATTCGAAACTCCGTCGAGACACGAAATATATCCAGGCACGAAATAATTTACTGGAATGTTCGAACGGGAGAAGAGATAAGAGAGATTAGAAGAGTAAGAAGCGTGAAGGATCGGGTGAAAAAAAAGAAGAAATTATATGTACACGAAGGCTCCTCTAATCCCGAGTCAAATCTCGTCGAGGCGATAAGCGCGCGGTGATAAAACCGACCAAATATTCGAAAACGTCCAATTTATCATCCTGTAAAACTTTCTTTCTCGAAATTTTGTATGTTCCGATAACTTAATCAGTTTCCACCGAATATTTTTTGACGATCGAGTAGGAAATAATTTCATCTGTCGAACTCGTGTTCCTTATATTCTTTATTCTTATATTCTCTTGGCTCGAGGAGGCGAGAGAGGAAGGAGAAAGTGCAAAAAACATGGCAGAGAGCATATTGCGCGCGCTCTTGCGTAAAAATTCCTTTGCTCCCGAACGCCCTGGTCTCTCTTATCACCGAAACCGGAAAAATTATGAGAGAACGATGAGATGAGAGGCTGCGTGAGTTCTCGTGGCTCAGAAGTCTCTCGAGTGTGGCGGCGAGAGATAGGATGTTTACTCGCTGCTTTCCGGCGACCCGTAACGTTCAACCCTCTTCGACTCGTGACACGATAACCTTTTTTATCTTTATCTTTCTCTCTCTTTTTCCCCCTCCGCTCTCGATCTCGTAACGATTGTATTCGAGTGTTAAAAAGTACAGTGATATACGAATTTATTGTTAAAAAAATTTACTGTGAAAAATCGTGTGAAATTTGATAGAAAAATCAAAAGAAAGAAACGTACAAAAATATATAAAAATCGGTGAAAACATTTTTTTATTTTATTAGAAAATGGCTAAAGGATTCTTTGCATATTTATAACGCGTAATTTTCTACGCGTGCGCGAAAATGATGGAAAGAAAATCGAAGAGTGAGCGGTCGGCGAAGTTTTATCGAGGACTTATGAATATTTGTATTTATCATCGAGACGTGTTTGTATTCGTAATTTATGCATGTTCTAGATGAATATTGAAGATCCGTATCTATCGGATTTGGTGTGTTTGTGTTGGCAGCGTACAAGAATCGCGATTGGTCTCTCTCTCTCTCTCTTTTTGTTCGATGTCCGTTTTTTTTCTTTCGTTCTCGTATGATCAGCGGTTCGAGAACGTATGCATACTTACAATGCAGTCCATTCCACGATTAACCTTTGCCTTCCAGCCGCGGAGGCCGGAAAACATCATTATTTCGCACCGCGCGCGCTGCTGCTCTTTCGAGCTCGATATACTATTTACGTTATTGCGTCGCCAGTCACTTGCGATTGCGTTCACAAACACATCCTTTTGTGCGTAAACAAACGCCATTTGCGATTTAAAAAAATCGCGAAACTTTTATTCGATGACCGACATTAGAAAACTCTTCGTTCATTAGTAATATTTTAACGATTAATTTTTAATCACAAAAAATAAAATATTTCAAAACAAATTAAATTTGAGAAATTAAAGTTATTTTGGTTAATTATTATTTTTAATAAAAATTTATTTAGAGGAAAATCGAGGAACCAAATTTAACGATTCGTTTTATTCATAAATTTACTTAAATTTTAGAATAAATTTTCTTCATGCTAATTTGCATAGACGTAAATTGAAGTCGAGAGTATTTTTAATTATAATTTAAAATCTAATAAAACTTATTGTATTGTTACATATATTAATTAATTATAATTATTATTATCAGGTTGTGAATTTTTGTCAGTGCAGTGTCGTCCGATTCGTATCTCGCGCTTTTGCGAATTGCACGTGCGGAATGATGCCTTCAAGTCGATCGCCCGTTTTGGTAGTGATGGCCTCCGGTAGAGATGGCGTCGGTTAGAGAAAGAGAACAAAAAGAGAATAGAGAAGAAGAAAAAAACAGCGCATATTTCCTCGACACAGTGATTAGCCACCGAGGGAATCGAAACGAATAAACAAGAGAAAAAAAAAATGTTTTCTTTGTTAACGATCTTTATTCAATATCACCTGTCGATTACGGAGTATTAATGATTCCATTACCTGTTGCAAATCGGCAGAACTTCAAGATATAAAAATTAATTTTACAGCTCCCTCGCGAATCGCGTAAATTTTTCTCTCGTACTCGCTCCGAGAATGAAAATTAATGAACGACATCGAAAAATTGATCAGCACCGTAATTAAAACCAAATACCCTAATTAAATGAAATTAAAGTAGGATTTAGTTTGAATATCGCGTCGTTCCGAGCTGGATTTTTTATTCCCGGGAGCAAACGATTTTCGTGAAATTCAAGCGCGCTCGATAAATCGTCGGTGGAGACGGGAGATGTGAAAATGAGATGGGATTTTGATTCAAATAGAGGTGGCAATCCCGTAGGACATCGGTTACAAATTCCGATGCCTCTTTTTGGTAAAGCATGACGATAATTGTTAATGGGAGGTGAGACGGAGATCGAGAAAGAGAATAAAAAAAAAAGGAAGGACGCGTCCGAGCAAAAACGTATTCGAAAAGTTAATGCTTGTGCCTACACGTCACGAAGATATGTGAACATTATACGGGAATGGTATTATAACCTTAGCCTCCACGCACCATATCGATATGAGACGGAACAGAAAAGTCGATGCTTGCTAAGAGCCTGTCGACCTCGACGTTTCGATCGGTGTGCAGCCATCATCCGATTTCCCTCTCCCTCGCTTCTTCACTCTCTCGAGAAAAAAGGAGTCCACTGAATATCAGCAAGGAAACTATGCAATTAGCAGAAATTTAATATTCCACCCTCGTCGATACCCAAATTTTCAAAATCGTCACAGACGCTAAAAATTCTTACATTCGGATTCAGTATAGAGCTGTTAAATTACATTCATTTGCATTCTTCAATTTAATATATCATTACGGAGTATGAATATTCATATTCGAGTGTTTATTAAATTGAAAAAAGAGTTTAGAGAACGATTTCGATTACTTTTTCTTCTCTCTCAGGACGACAAGCAATTTATGTTTAATCGTCGGGAGCGTAAAGTAGATTATTCTCGAGCTGCGAATTAGTATTGGCATCAGCGCCAGCCAAGTTCGTTAACCGTCGTGCTCTCGCGATAAGGTCAGCTAATTTAATTCCGCGACCGGATTTAAATTGACCTCCAGGTGTCGCGTATATGTGATCTATATGCGCCGAAGTCGCGCACCATTGCGGCGAGAACGAGTCCAAAAAAAAAGCGATCGAGGCAAAATAACGAGGAAATACCAAGTTCGCCAAGTGCAGAACGATAAAAAAAATCAGAATAAAACAAATTTTGATCGTACGTTCCCATAATCAATAATAAAATTCCTTCATGATTCATGAAATCTTTAAAATTCTTCGAGATTCGAAAATTTTCGCAGAGTAATTCAGGAAGCGAATTTTTATAAATATGTCAACGAAAAAAAAAAAATGAATGACGCGAACAATGTAAAGTGTAATAAAAATTGATTCGCTTTTCGGTGTGTAGGGATATAAAAATGATATCGGTGTGAGAAACGGTGACGTAGGGTCAGTGTCACGGAGTTTATATTATGGCGCGATCGGTGAACCGAACGTTCCGCGGGAGTTCGTTGACTGCAGTTGCGGAGGGCTCGAGCGAGTAAGAAGCTAAACTCTCCGAAGGGTCGAGGATCGTTTGTGGACCGGTTGGTCAACCCGACGATCTTGCCCTTCCCATCGTTATTTTATCGTTCTCTTTTCGTCGACGCGTTCCATTTCAAAGTTTTCTCGTCTTCTCCTTCTCTCTCCTCGCTCGCACCGTGCGGTTAAGCGACCGCTTGGGAAAAGATCGGGAGACGCGAAATCATTTCATCCCTCGCGATCTCTCGATTTCTCCGGCAAAACTTCTCTCTCTTTCTTATTTTCGCTCATTCCGGACGATGGGAAATGAGAACGCGTTCGAATAATTTTTCCTCTCAAATTGCCCATTACGCGAATCTTAACCTATCCGAATAAAAGAAATAAAATAAAAAATACTTGAATATTTAGGTAGCACAACTTGCGCTTTATCTTATCTTCGGGACGACTTAAAATAAGATATTTTATTTCGTTTATAGTAGCGCGAATTCCTCGGCGTTTTTAGACTCCAAATTTTATTGGAGTATTAATGCGCGGGTGAAAGTTTGTAAAAACACATTTACATTCGTTCATTTTTTATTAAAAATAATTGAATAAAAACAAAATTTATGTCTGGATTAATATGATGAATGTTTGAATTTTTTCCTCGAGATAAACAAACTGGAAAGAGAGAAAGAAAAGCTGCGAACTAATGTCAATGCGCTCTGGTATACCTTGCGAGTAATTTTTTCAACAGCACACAGAGATAAGCGGTTCACTTGTCCCCGACAGTGGAGTTTCGAGACGATAAAAGTTATTCGCGCGACGCATGCAATAATTTTCACACAGTACGCTAGAGAGCCTGAAAAAGATTTCTCACGACTATCTTCTAAAAAAAAACCTTCGTCACCGCGTTAAATAAAAAGTAGAAGCGATGTCAATGGTTCAAGGATTATTCAAAAATATTTGAAAAATTCGACAGTAGTGAAAATGAATATTTCTCGAATATACCTTTGAGATTCGGTGTTTCAGGAAGGAGAATGAAATTTATTCGCATATCGTTAATGACTTTGACGTGATTGACGAAAAGGTCAAGACACTGTGCGATTTTTTTCCTTCCTCTCTGAACGGACATAAAAGTTTTACTGCTCTGTAGACGTGTTTGTGTGTATGTACAGTATATAATAGGTGGCTGCTTTATGTACAGCGAGAGAGCGAGTATGAGAGAGGATTTCATCGAGTTCTTGGGGTAAACTGGGTCGCACGCGAATAAGTCACAAAACTTCTTCTCTCCCGCTCTCTTTTTTCTCTCTCTTTACTCTTTTCCCTTTTTTAACAGGCGCGAAAGCCACCTCTCGAGTCCCTTATCAACGAGGGTTCTCAACTTCAAAGCAACCCTCGATGAAAATATATTTCACGACGTTGAGCTGAAAATGGGAAAAAATTCTTTTTCGATACTCATCATTTTTTAATTTCATCTTCTCTTGACATTTCGTCAGTATTATATTCATCAAACAGTTATTTGAAAACTCCAGCGCTTTGTTTTTGAAGCTTTCACGAAGAAACTTCAAAAAATCAAAAAAAATATGAATAATTAATTTTCCGAGGAATTTGATTTGTTAGATAACTAAAATGTATTACGTTAGATAACTAAAAAATTACACTATGCGTTCAAATCATTCCAAATTTTTACAATAATGAAGAATTAAAAATTAAATGAATTTATTTTACATGCAGATAGAAAATCAATTTTTGATTATTCTTAAATTTTGGAATAATTTAAATTCCTAGTTTAATATATTTTAATTAGGGGAGGGGAGGGCAAAATGGGGTACGCGGGGCAAAATGGGGTACCCCAAAAATTTGGTGAAAATTTACAATATTTCAAATTTTGATAAAATTTAATATCAAATAGTATTTTATTTGCTAAGAACATTATATTTGGTGATTTAAAAACACGTTTAAACAAAAACTAAAGCGAAAAATCAATTAA
>JAPYYX010002028.1:0-18987 GCA_030522605.1 Cremastinae sp. B BG-2022a
TTTTTTCTCATGAAAATTTTATTTCAGTTGAAAATTGAATTTTTTTCCTTCAATTGTGATTAAAAAACAAAAAATTCAGCATATTTAAACCCTTGGAATAGGAAATTTTTCTTAAGTACCTCGTTTTGCCCCCCCCCCCGCCCCTACTTATATTTTATTTTAACGTCATTCATTTCAATTATCATCTGTGTCATGTAGTATATTTCTTTGAATTAAAAAAAAACGTGGAAAAAGTGCAAAACTGTTGAAAAATTAAAAAAAGAAATTCCACGAGTTCCTGCATTTTGATACACCTCTGCCGAGTTGCTTGTTAATACAGTACGAAAGACGCTGCATCGTCGAGACTTTCAGCTTTTTTCCAGTTCGTTTATTGTTTTCTACGATAGAAAAAGGACGAGAATGGAAGGAATAAAGTGAAAAAAAAATAACGAGAGATGAGAATAACTGCAAGGACGCAAGGAAAGAACTGAGGGGGAGAGGACGTTTCCGATTCCGGGAGAGAATATGCGAGCGAAAAGACGAAAGCAATCCGCGACCGGAAATTTAAAAAGTTGCGCAAATACTAACTCGCCAAGAGCTTTCGTGTATTCGACCCGGCGCGCGCGAGTCTTCAGATACGTCCTCTCTCTGTCCCTCTGTCTCTCTTTTTTTCTCTCTTCACGTATTTGCGCGCAGAAGTAAAGGAAAACGAAAAAGAGTTTGTGCTTCTTCTACCGAGCGAAATGTGAGATTCCCGCTCTCGTAGGCGCGACCCGAAATATGAGAAAAAGTCTAACGCTCCCGTCATGAGGGGGGACCGAGCGAATATATAATGCGAGACGAAAGAAATGATAAGAAAAAATGAACGATACGCGTCTCTGAATGTTACCTTGCGAGTTTCGTTTACATAAAACTTCTGTATACTATTGTTAAGTATTATTTTATCGTATACAAACGGGATATAAGCTTTTGTTTAAATAATAATATGAAACAATATGAAATCATATATACTAAACGAACTAATTTCACAAATTAAAAATATACATTTTTGGACGCTTGTTCTGAAATTTGTCATAAAAAGAAAACATGATAATATGCGCATAGGACAGGTATACATCGTAGACAAAATTATGTACAGTAAAAGTATATAAAATAACTTTTTCAAGAAAGTAAAAAAGTACGTGAAGTAATAAAATAGTTTTTTGTAAATTGTGTGAAATTATTTTGTGACCAAGTAGAAAAATATTGAAAAATTTTTACATAGATTCCACAATTAAAAAATAGGAATATGGATCAATTTAAATTCAATTACATTTGTAATTACAATTGCAAAACATTTGAGGTCCTCGACGGCTTTGAGCCTATCAGAACTACAAAAATCATTCAGTCCTTCATTCGATTCAAAATTAATTATTTTTAAGACAAAAAAATTACAACAATTTTGTAAATATTACCAGAGGTATTTTTTGTATTATCCTGACCAGCAACGAATTCGTAGAAACAAAACGTATTTCGTGTTTCTTTTTTAACAGAATATGCAAGCTTCGATTTGTTATTGGAGAGGTGTAAAATAAAGCTGTAACAATTCACCAATATGAAGAAATTGAAAAATTCGTCGATGCACCGTAAATATATATTTACAAATAGTCATCATGAAAATGATATTTGAAACAGTCGGTTGAAAATAAATTTTTATCGAAATCAATACCCCCGGGTATTGCCAGCTCATAAAAACGTGTGTTTAATAGCAAACATTGTATTATTATTTTATAATTAATGCAACGCGTGAATCCGGAAGCGTATACTGCGAACACAAATGGCCAATAATTCGTGATTCGAACATTCGACGACGAGACAAAAAGACGAGAAGAAAAAATCGTTTGATTACATACACGGACCGATACGTGTACGAATCGTTTATAAAATATTTTGATTTGTTCGTCCGAGCATACGCTTTGGATCAATTTTCCGGTCTCTCAGGCATGTATGAATGTACGAACACATGCACTTGTATACACCTGGCTGATCGCTCCACAGCGAGATGCTTTTGTTTTATCAACTTGTAACATTGCACGGTTTCCACCTTCCGAATCACAATAACGGTCCAAATTTTATTTTTCGTTAATAATTTATGGCTTATTGCATGCAATAAAATAACAAACATTGCTGATAAAATTCTATGAAAAAGAAAGTATGAAAAATGCATTTATTAATTTGCATGAACGTGCGATGGAAAACAACAGATTTTTCAATGGAGATTTATAGATTTGTGATGCATACGATACAATGAGAAACAACGAAACAAAAAAAAATGTGAATAAATGAATGTGAGGAAAAAAGAGTTTTAAATATACGGTTGGCAAAAGTTACACCGAGAATGACGTCATGCCGATCCGAATGAAATGAATTCCGCTCATTCGAGAATGTAAAGGCCATTCGTTACAGACGAAAAAAGAAAAAGCTCTGACATGGACGAGGCGATTGGGAAGAGCTTGCGGCTAGAGGGCATATATATGTATATGCGCTGGGTTCACGCGTTCCACAAACTATTGGCCTGTCAATGTTTTTCCGAGAATGAGAAAAAAACGATGAGACGAGAGAGGAATATTAAAAAAAAGTTCGCAAGGTACGATCGCGATGTGATATTCGCACGAAAAAGATTGAGCAGTAGAAAAAAAGTGAACCGCTCGAAATTGACATCGCGGATTAACGAGGAGAATCTGGGCAGGGTTGTACGTTCTTTATTTTTGCTTCCTCCATTTCATTCTCGATTTTTCGCTCTCAATTTTTCGTTCCCATTTCATTCGTATTTTTGGGTCTCATTTTTTTGTTGTTTTCAATATGTTTAATGGTTACTTTTTGTCAAAATCTTCTCGAATTTTTAATTTTTAGATCTCAATTTCTATTTCCATTTAAAAAATATTTTTTACATTGCTATTGATTGTCGTTTATTTTGTAAGCTCAATTTCTTCTACTATTTTTGAGTTAATGTTTTATTTTTCCATTTCATGTATTCAGTACCACTAACGCGTAAGTATTAATGTTTTATTATATTTTTATTTTCAATTCTGTTTTTAATTAAATTATTTTTTCTTTTTCTCTTTCATATTTCCGGAGAGACGTTTGCAACGGCAAATAATCTCTCGTTCTCGCTTCTCATATTTTGTTCGTTTATAAAATTTTTCTCTTCCGTTTTCACTGGTCAATCTCTTTCTTCTTTGCATCTCTGATTTTTTTTCGAAAAAAGCGCTGCGAAGAGCCTAATGGTTTTCGTTCTCTTTGGACGAGCACATTGCGCAACGCGTCTGAGTGTAAATACACGTATATACCGAACGCCCGCGTGGTTTATTTGCATGCATGTGAGCAAAGCGTATATCGATTAGAATCGATACGAGATTCCAAATGCGCTTGGATTTCTATGCAAATCATAACGAGCGTTGAAAAAACTCGTGTTTCACTATTCCTCGAATGTGAAGAAAGAAAAGAAGAGGAAGAGAAAAAAAACTTTATTCGCGCTTGGAAATTAACGAGAGACTGCGGTTGATCGGAACTGATGGCTCGGCATTTTTCCACCCTCTTTTTCTTTACTTTTCCAGAATTATTGCGTCGAACTGAGACAAAAAGGGAGCGAGCCGCAAAATCCGAGAGTCGAGAAAATAGAGACGATATTCGGAGAACAAAAATTAAAAGGGTTGAAAGCGGGGTCTCCAACGGAAAAATACGAGAATACTGTTTCCCCATAACGGAATAAAAATGTACGGTAGCCAAACTTATTTCATATCCGACACTACGGTCACTTTTTATACCCAAAAATAATGTTTTTACGAAAATTGGAAGAATCGTAAAAAAATCGGTAAATTTTTCGTTCCAACTCTTTTCCATCGTTAAACAGCAAAAATTGTACATTTTTATGCAAACAATATTTTATTATTGTTATGAAATTTTACTGTAATTATTAAAAATAAAAACACAAAAATCCTCGTTTTTCTTAGTATTCTCGGTATCGAGGATAAAATGAGTGAACTCCGAGCAAAATCAGAAAAAGGGAGAAAAAGCAGAAGGGAAAAAGAAGGAAAAACAACAGAAGCCAAAAAGGGAGAATAAGAGGAAGAGACAATAGCAACGCCAAGGATAATAAGGTCGACGAATATAAATTGTCGGCTCTTTGCTTTTCGTAATGTATAGAGGGTACAACTGGAACATGGGCTGTGTGTGTCTCATCGTGTACAGAATACGAAGGTACTCTAGGCGTCTCGTTTCTCGCTTTTTTCTATTCTTATTTTTTCTCTCTTACACTCTCCCATCTCACTTTCTTTTTCTTTTCTGTACGAATAAGAAAACGGTAAGAGAGTTACAGCCAATTTAGAAATGGTCCTCGTAATTAAAGGAAAACCCTGAGCGTGTGTCTGCGAGTCTTGCTCTCTCTCTCTCTCTTATTACTCTTTCTCTCGTTTTCTTCCCATTTGCGACTCGTTCACTTAACTGTATAACCCGATCTCGACAAAAATGACCGGGAGAGGAGAAAAAAGGATGAGGAGAGAAACGACGAATATTTCGAGTTCTTCGATTGCGACGTAAATGTATGTACAATGGGGAAAAGTGTACAAAGCTCACCCAAGAAGCACGACTGCCATTTCTACAAGGAATTTCTATACCTTTGGGCCTTTTCTTTCATTCTCTTATTCTTCTTCGTGTTCTTCTGCTTATTCTACTTCTGTCTTTTTCGTAGCTTCAATCTTTGTCGTTTGCCTTAAAGTTATCCAGAACGATAAGAACTCACGAGCAGCATCTTTAAGCGACTTCAAAGCGATTTTCAACCGTTAAACGAAGAAGGAATTCTCCACACGAGATGAAATATCTTTAGTGTACGCGGAAAAGGAAAATCTTCTTTTCTTCGTCCTTCTTTTCTTACTCGATCTGTCTTTTGCCAAGTCTCACGAATATAAGTCCACACAATTACAAAATTGAAGAGAAAATATTTTTTTAACTTTCATTCTTATTACGGATATTCTTAAAGATTATTCAAACAATTTTAACCCAAAGAAAATTAAGAATAATGTAATTTTAATAATTACAGAAAGATAGATTAGGAAAATGATTTGTGAACTCCAGAATTAAATTTTAAAAAATTAGATAATTCAACAATATCCGAGTTTGTCAGTCCAAATGTTATATATCAACAAATTAAATGAGTACGAATTTTCCAGTTCAATGACATAACTATTTTCTGAAATAAATTCCGAGTTCCTTTTAATTGTCATAATTTGTAAAATTGTATAAAAATATGTTAAGGCTCCCCAGGATGGAAGCAAAAGTAGTGAAAATATTGTTCAGAGGAAAAAACGGAAGTTGACGACTCGGGGAAGACGACGGCGTGTCGGGAGACACGAACGTCAACGGTGAGCATTGAGAGTCCCAACAATTTTCTCGCAATGCATCAACGTCCTTTCCGCCCTCGACCTGGCGTGCTTCTCTCCTCTATACTTTATATTCTAGCCTCCGCTGCTGTTTTCGCCTCGGAGTCGCCTCATGACGGCCGACAAATTAAAAAACCGTCCAAGTTTCGCATCCCGAAAGAGAGGGCCAGGAGGAGCGGCGCCAGGGACGAGGGAAGGGAAAGAAGTTCGCGAGAACCCCGTTGAGACGAAGGCAGTGGCAGTGCCAGCCTGAGAAATAAAGAGTACGAGTCAACTCTTTAATAAAGCCGGATCACGCCAAGCGTTCGACCAGCTCGCGAGAAACGCAAGACGAAATGCGAAAAGGAGCGGGAATAAGGAGAAAAGAGAACGAGAGAAGAAAAAAGAAGAAACGGATGATGAAGAAGAAGAAGAAGAAGGAGCAGAAAATAAAATAGAAAAGAATTTGAAGGAATAAGGAATCTTGTTGCTTTCGCCAAGTCAAAGGACGACTCGAGCAAATTACACTTTCGTCTCATTGTTCGGATCATCAACACGAAATAACAGAGACACGGGGGGTGAGGTTGAACGATGAGAAAGAAATGAAGCGACGTGAACGAATGGATAAACTTCCTTGGGATAAGCGTGTACTTCCTTATTTTTCCTCTCTCATTCTCTTACTCTCTTCTCACAATGTAATTTTACTTCTCGTACCGTAATTATACGTTGAGACGTGTTTCGCGACTTGGGACATTAATATTCAAATTTCAGCAAATTTTAAAAATCAACTGTCCTCCGTACTTAACTCGTTAGGCATGAAATACTTTTTTCTTCGTCTATACTTTTTCAATTTTCATTCCGATTAACAATTCCTCTGTTTAGATGGAAATTCAATGTGAGATGAATGGGTTTTTCATTTAGTAATATTGAAATGTTTTTTATATTTTGTTGTATTTTTAAATTGTCATTTTTTTGTGTTTTGATTGAAATCAAATGATATATTATTATCGTTGTAATATTTTATCTTTAGTGAAAATAGTTTAATTTTATCTTTAGGGTGAATGATCCATGATTTGTCAATTCCGTTGCTATTTAGGAAATTTCGTGCAAGCAAGTTCTATGCGCAGTTTCACGATAATAACAACAAAGCTTATTAACAGCAGAGTCCATTTCCTATATCGATCGTGTGAACATATCACACACGATACGCTATTGTTTCATGGAACACTAGGCGCTTACGCACAATTCTTGTTTGCAGACTCTCCATTATTATTTTCGTACAATGCATGCGGCCGAATGCACGTTTACACAAGATAATATTATTGCATACTGCGACCAAATGTTATAATTTTTTATAACAAAATTTAAAAATCGGTAATATTTTTAATTCAATTATATAAATATGCGTTACATTTTATAATACTGATTAATAAAGTATTTATTGAGCTCATTTATTCTGATCGAAATGCTTCAAACTTCCAATTATAAACTTCTGATTCAGTCGCATTGAATAAAGGATTTTCGTAATACCAAAATAACCTCGGAATCATGAAGATAAACAAATTTTGTATATCCACCAATGATTTTAAATTCATATTTAGCATTCTAAAATAAAAAAATTTATAATGAACGATATTGAAAATATGATTGTATAAGCAAGTGATTATAAAAATGGAAACAAATGTTTGGTCGTAATGAAAAAATTGTAACATGATGAAACTTTTTTGCAATTTTTACCCTGTGAATTTCTAGACCACATCGAAATTTGAAAGCAACGCATGAACTCTATTTTTTTAAATTCTTGACGGTAGCCCCATGTCCGATCGCAGCCTGCCTTGTTCACTGCGAGCGCCTTTTTCTTCTCGCTCTGTTTTCCCATCAAGTTATGGAAGATGGCTTTTCGGGGAAGGAATCGTGGTAGGAAAACTTTCATGAGCAGACAATCGGGGCGTCCGTGTAACAAATATCGATGTATATAGTTATAGTTAATCTTTATAATACACAAGAGAAGTATATTATAAGGAAAAACAGCCGTGGGCGTGGAACATGGCCCTTTTAGGTGGTATATCGTCTTCGGTATTATCAGGCAGAATTTTCTCTCTCTCTCTCTCTCTCTCTCTCTCTCTCTCTCTACCACAAGGTTGCGTGTATCTGATAACGAGGGCTTATGCTTTGCGCTTAGTAAAAGTATATCCCGATCGTATCCCGAGGCGAAATGCCTCACAGCTCGGGCCAATCTTCCTCCCACCATTTTCCCTTATTTTTCTCTCCCATTTTTCCCTTTTTTCTTCTGCACGCTGCAGGTGGCCTTTTCTGCCGGTAAACTCCGGAAAATGCCGAGAGAAGCCAACGGTGATGAGGGAACAGCCCGAATAACGAGGAACACGAGAACTCCAACGAAGAACATGTCCTCGTGATTTCTTCGCGAATAAAAGCTCACGTTTTTTCAACGCGTATCCTCAAAAACATTTCTCATACATGTTCAAGCTCTCCGGAATATTCTCCTCGCTGTGTTTCTTCGGGGAACACCTGATGACTTAGGAGAAGATCGTATTTTCCTTCTTTCCTCACATTTATTTTTGTTATCTACTGAAATATTACGTTTTATGACGTTTGATAATTACGACGGATATTTTTCTATGAGTTATTATCCATTACGTATTCTTGCTGGTATCTTCTCAATTACCATTCGTATGAATACTCCTGACAATTTTTTCCTCTCCGAATTTATTCGTAGTCGAGAGGGTTTTTATTCATAAAAATCCGTACAAAGGAAAAATTATGAATAATTTTAATATTGAATTGTGCAAAGATTCAATTTTTATTTCTCATGGCGAAAGTTCTATCCTTGCTTCAGCGAATAAATAATAAAAAAGAAATAATAATACGCTGCGCCACGAAATAATTTTAAAAAATTTCTTTCTATCAATGCAGTAACATCGAATTCGAAAATAACGAAAACGAATAACAAGCCAACGATATCAGAGTAACAGCGTATTTAAAAACCGCGGGAACAAGAGTCAAAGCGAGTGTGAAGAGAACGAAAAACCAACCGGGAAATAATTATTTTCGTTATCATTGAAGTAAACTACTGAGAAAAAAGTGCACTGTGACTTTTAACCATACCTTTAACAGGATACAGCAAAAATAAAAACGTGTTCGCAAGCTTCAAATCAAAGAAAAGCAGAACAAAAAATTAATAAATTAATGGATTATTAATTCAACCGGAACGAGAAATAAAAAAATAGAAATTCATCACAGAAAATTAGATGGTGAAAGGTGGCTAAGCGCGGGGGTTGAAAAGAAAATAGAGCACACAGGTGAGCGACGATGACGATCGAGAAGTCTGCGAGAGCTTTCTCTCGGGATTCGCTTTCGGGCACATGTGCCGATCTGGGAGGGGGTGAATACCGGATGGAAAAAAAAGAAGCGCGGAATATACAGAAAACTTTATTGAATGAGATATCGACTAATACGGGTGGATGGTGATGTGATGGAGGTCTTGCCAGAGGCCGTAGATATAGAAAAGCCTCCGATGAGAGGAGCGCATCCGTGGGAAAAAGCGAAATGAGAGTGGAGAGAATGTTATAGGAGCATAGGAAAAACAAGAAAAAGAGTGAAAATGCGAGGAACAGGAGAAAAGGATGATGGAGAGGGAGAGAAAAAAATATGAGACGAGAAAATACGGGAATGGGAGAAAAGAAAGGAGATGAAGAGGGGGGCGGGCGGGGGGGTGAAAAAAGACGAAAACACAAGTTCTCGGGTCGTGGGGGAGGGAGCAACGGAAGTATAGAAGAATTTCTCTCTCGGATACCATATTTATATTTCATCACTTTTCCATTCAGCTTCCGCGATCTTTCACCGACACCCATGCATATTTCTCCACTATTTCTTTCACGGGCTCTTTTCTCGATTTTTCTCTCCTTCTCATCTGTTTTTTCTTGATCCTCCGGCTCTTGCATTTTAGCGTGCCCTGCATTGTTCGTCAAAACTATCCCCGTTATCTCCATCCTTAAAATTCTTTCCAAGAACATCGGGTATCATCTGTATATTGTTTTTAAGCAAACTTTTAGCAATCTCACTCTTTATGTCAAATTTTATCAACATTCTCCAAATACAGCGTAGCTTATTTTTGACAGAAGTTTTCTAAACTTTGATAATTGAAAAATGGAGGTTGCGTTTTTATATCTGGTCGTGAAAATTATAAAAAAATACTCATTAATCATTCAGGGCTGATTTTAAACAGAGTGTACGAAAATTGCATAATTTATCAATATCACCTTCGTGCTTCTGATCCACGATCCGCGAATCATCGCTAATGGTCATCGATTCAAAATTTACCGGAAAAGATTTTAATTTAAGCTCTCGTTAAATAATCTTTTTTCGATTTCTTCACAATTTAGTAGCAATGGCGATTACGGAATATTTTTTTGTAAATGTAGCGGGTGGAAAGTTTGTAGTACACCCGTTACATATGCAAAGCAGATTCAAGGATTGGATCGCTTTCGCGTGGAGCATTAGGCTTTAAGCCCGTATTTTATTGGTCGGGAGTATAAATCAAAAGCTCGGGCTAGTCAAATATTGGAAGCTTTGGCGAGGCCAATACATGGTCTGAACGGGAACAGGGGGCTGAGGGGAGAGGGGAATGGCGTTTGGGCGTACATCAACGTGTACACCTTCTTTCATGTAACGGATCTGCGTGTTGGGATATAGAATATTCGAGGACGCGGAATGTAGCGTCGATATACCTCGGAGGTTTTCATCCCCCGCGTCGACCCCGTCTCACCCCTATTTTCGGGGGGGTGAGACGGGCCGAACGCCGGTTTATCCAAGCTCGACGAATAAAAGCCGCTCTCGCCCATTATAACTCTCAGCCCCGTTGTCGTTGTCGCTCTTGCTTGTTTTACGGATAATAATTAGACCTTTCCCACCCCCCAAATCATCCCCCTTTTCGTTTCAGCGCGCGAAAAACGACTCCGCTTTTTTCCCTTCCTTCTCCCATTCACCATATTTTTGCACCTTTTTCAATCAGCTCCAGTCGTAAAGCACGATAAAGTTCGCTGAGTAAATCCATTCCCCAGTGACGATATACGTTCGATTTAACACCGAAACGAGCGCGCCAATTTGGGCTTTTTTATCCGAGTTTATTTCTTCGACTCCCTTCTGCATCGCTGCGCATTTCGATGGGGAAAGAGGTATTTTTATTATTTACAATTGATTATTTATCTTTTTTCCCTTTTCACTATTTTTTAAAACAATCTTTTGATTTTGGTCCGATCCACCTTTTGCAGAAAATGTTTTTAATGCAGAGTGTTTCAGAGAGTGAGCAAATTTCTATTTTTTTTTCGTTTTTGTCCGAAGCGCAATCGAGCGCACTGTTTGCGGCCAGAAAAATACGATATAATTAAAGTTGGGGTACTCTCTCGTTGCGCTCATCGCGAAGGGCGAAGAGGAAAAAAAGGAGTACGAGAGCGAAAGGGATGAAGGGGTATGAAAAAAGCGATAAATTATACTGCGGAGTGAAAGTACGGTGCGCACGATGCTATTTTCATTTTTGTACTCGTGAAGAGAGAAGAAGCCGAGCATTTGCAAGCTCGCGCGTGCAGAAAAGCTCCGACGGGGCGAGACTACCAGCAGGGGGAGGGGAGGGGAGGGAGGGAAGGGGAAGGGTGTAAAAAGCTTTAAAAAGGGTCGGTGATAGGCAAGGGGAGGAAAAAAGAGGAGCAGAAAGAGAGAAAGGTGAATTGTGGCCAGGAGCAACGTTTCAGGCGTTCAAAAGCGAGGAGGACTCTCCGTGTAATGTACCAGAGCGAAGGCCCTAACCAACGCGTAGCTTTCTGTCTCCTTCTCATTTTCTCCTTCCCTCTCTCTTTTTCTCTTTTCCTATCTTTCTCTCGCCAACGCTCTGTGTTTGGCGTGCTCGTTACTGGGTTTTCTCCCGGTGTGGGCCGAGAGCCGAGTTTAATTTTGTAATTTTGCGTAATGCCGGCGGCGACCCGATGCTTGGCGAAAAAAAAACAAGAAGCGAAAAAGAAAAACACTGCGCGCAGCTAAAAAGGTTGCGAGCTTTCGTATACTTTCTCGGTCGCGGACTGGGTACACTATACGGGATGAGAAAAAAAGCGTCGCGTGTACGGAAAGATCTTGCGAAACTGGAGATAAAAACGCGCACGGAGAAAAGAGAAAGTTTTAGGGAAAAATGAGACGAATAGACGCCAGTTAACCAAGAAAGCTCCTAACGACCTGCCGAGACTTTCGTTTTTGTTCCGACTTGAACTACCCTCAAAGTTGAACCAGAGAACATCGGGACGTGATTATTAAGATGCCACACTGTACAGAAGATTTTATATGCTTATCAAGTTTTTTGAGTCATTTCTTCAACTTTATAATCGAAAATTGAGAAATTAAATGAGAAAAAACTTTTGTTAACATTTTGTTTGAACTACAGCATTATTCGTACGTGATATTTCTAATCTATCTTACTGCAAAAACTATGTTGTATAATTTAGGGTTAAAGTATTTTTTAGATTAAAATTGGAGTTGTAATTAGAATATCTAGAGTAAAATATTGAAGTTGAATTATAATTTACAATGTCCGAGAGCAATAGAGAAAATTTTCCATTCGAAATTTAATCAACTGCTGATACGTAGATCACGAGAGCAATAAAGTATTATATTTACATCGGATTGAGAGTTGAAAATATAGCATTCTTTTTTTCTCCTTACAGAACAAATCCTGATTGAGAGAAGATAAGACGAAGCTAAGACATGAGAAAAAGGACAGAGATATGCACAAAAGATTTACGTTGGATTTTTTCTTAAAATACACGTTGATGGGGATTTCATCGTTCAGATTTTTTGCACGAACGATTTCTTGGGTTCTTTTTGTATCGTTTTCGAGTGATGTCAGTACGGACATACGTACGAAGAGAAAATCGTCCGCTTTGAAAAATTTTTCGCTTGCCATCATCCGAAAAATGTTCTCTCCCGCTTTTACCTCCGCAAAGACAAGATTTTAAGATCTCCCGGAAAACTAATATCTACTTGGATTTGAGTTTTCAGTATTCGTTCAATATCATAAAAACGAAGTCGAAAATATATATCAAAAGAATTTTTCGATTAACTCTAACTTTCTTTATCTCTCTTTTTATTTATCTTTTTACTTTCTTTTTATTTTCCCCCAAATCCTGAAGATTAAGCTCCGGTCACGGGACCACGTAGTCAAACATCGCGAAAACTCTTTTCTAAATTTAAAAAAGTGCTTTCGTTCAAAGACAGTAAAATGAAAACCAGAAAAAAAAATTTTTTATTTTTTTTTTAAACAACTGGAAAAAACTTTTCATAATCACGCGCGCGCGTGAATATTATTATGTATTCGAAGTGAACGAAAAGGATCGCGAACCAAAAAAGAAACAAAAAACTTGTACACAAAAAAAAAGTGCAGTAACAAACCGACTTCCCGCTGACCGGAAGTCTCAACCGGAAGCCGAGCAGATGAGCAGGCGCGCGTGACTTACCTCGAACGTCGGGGCAAATTGACTTTCTATCGGCAGCGGAAAAATCATATAGAAAGAGAGAAGATGTGGATGAGAGGTTTCGTCTTTCATCCCTCAGAGGAAGAATCTTGGCGGACCATCTTTCATGCGAAACGTTTCTTGGGGATAAGGAGTAACGATTCCTCCGAGGGGTTGCAGTGGATTGACCAAAGAACTCCCTCCCGTTATTCCAGGGCTCTCAACGGAAAAAAGATTGAGGATCCACGGATCAGTGAAGTGTAAGAAAACAACGGCGGAAAAGCTGCTGATATCTTTTTCGACGTAATATTAGATGCCGGCCCTTGTCGATGCTTCTCTGCGTATTATATACGCCGTAATCCTTGATAGCTTTCGATAACATCCCTCGGGATTTCACAAGATTTTCCTTTTTTTTCATTTTTCTTCCTGTCATTGCATTAATTTTAAATGCCGTTAACACGGGATCGATGAAAATGGAGATTCGCTATGTGATATATTGAACCAAATGAGCTCAAATTGAGAGACTCATTATTCTGATATTATCCACTAATATTTCTGACGAAAGAGTTATTACAGTTATCGTAGAAGAAAATTTCACTACATTCTCAAATGCAACGCAAATGTTGAAAAAATAGATGTAATTGCATTTGTTCATTGGTAACTAGGATAATAGTAAAAAAATACTATGATGATAAAAATTGCAGTACACAGTTTTTTCATCAAAAACTACGTGTGTGACACGCGTCATTCTTTATAATAAGCAATGTTTTTGTACGTTATATTTTCTTATTTGATATTAAAAATGCAAATTCAAGGGAAGAAACGAAATGTTTAACAAAATCTTTGCCAAGTGCACAAACTATGTGGGTTTATAGTCCTTTAAATACTTGACCAATTTATTCGACTTGGCAAGTATTTTGTTAATTTTTTTTTCTTTTTGCGACACGTATCGACGATAAATCGCGTGGCTAATTGGCGAGAGCGCATGAGACGGGTAAAAGAGGACGAAGGGGTTAAAAGGGGATGAAGAGGGTTGGAAAAGAGGGTTAGCGAGGAAAGGGATCTCTCGAGACGTCGGTTCGTTCAATTTTTACTAAACTAGCCTGCGGTTTGGATCGAGGGGGTAGCTTCGTATATAAATATTCTTCCCAAGGGTAGAAGGAGCCGGGTCAGTGGCGGAAGTGGCTTGTACCTTGGAGAGTTACGTTTTTTGGTAACGGTCCAAAAAGTTCTCGCACAAACGCACCCCCCATGTTCGTACGCGAGTCTGATACGGGCGAGAGAATTTTCGGGATGGAATCCAGGGGGTGTACTCTCTTAATAACGCATCTCTCTTGAATCGGCGCCAGGCCGATCATTTCGAGAGTAGCGCGATATTTCGAACCGCTCCGTATGTGCACCGAGATCGGAGAGAGCAAACGAGCCGGATGGAAAAAGCTCTCCGGGATCGTGAAGGGGAGAGCCAAACCAGCCGAGGACAAAGTGGGAAAAACGAGAGTCGAGAAGTGGAAAAGGCTGGAAGGAGCCAGACGTGATCTTCGGGCATCCACTTCCGGAGTATCGAAATTTCTACAACCCAAAAATTGGACATTTTCATACACACAATACTGACTTTTTTCTATATTCTTTTTTCGATTTTTTACTTTTATATTATTTTCTTTATTTTTGTTTTCTTTTTTTTTTTGTTAACGCGTGCAGCTCCGGATCGACAGAGTCACGTTCGAGACTTTTACCTCCCGGCGAAATCGTTGCACGTGTATGTCTATGCACGAAATACCTCGCTATGGAACCCGGGGTGTATTCTCTCTCTCGTTTGGTCGGATACGACGCGAATGGAATTCGCAGCAGACCTGTTTTCACCGAAAGAACCTCCCCCCACAAAAAACAATAGCCAAGGAGCTTTTCGTATTTGGAATGAATATTTTTTAGATACGGGGCATTTCGTGCCAAAAATAATGCCACAATAGAAAAAGGCTCTGGAAAAAATGCCAACATTGCTTTTTTTATAAAATAATTCTAACCTTTTTTTAAGACATACGAGGTGGTGGCGGTTACGTGAAAAATGGAATGCAAAAAATACTTGGAGAACGGAGAATTCTTCCAATGCTTTTTTCGTAGCAGTTCATATCAAAATTCAATTTCTAAAAAAACAAATAAATTCAATGATGACAAGTTATTTCTGTTTGAAAATAATAAATGCCTCAAATTCTTGGATTGTAACCGCCTAAACGCCATTGCGATCAAGTAGAGCCAAGAATGGTCAAAAAAATGTCGGCCATTTTATTTTAAAGTATTTACGCGTGTAAAATAAATTTACTGAATAACGAACTAAATTGTATTCAAGTATTGGAGATATCAACATAGGAAGGTTATTGAATTAATTAAAATTTTAATGGCGTATTATTTATACCGAAAATGCCATCGACATTATTAATGAACTGGAAAGTCAAAAATATTATCAATTTGAGTACAAAAATACGATTAACAAAAACGCAAAAATGTTTAAACGAAAATTCGAGGGAAAAGCTTCATTGGAAGAAAAAAACACTAGTGTCATTGACTTTCGCTAAAAAAGTTCTTTTGAGTAAAGAAGGCTTTTGCGAATGAATGAAAAGATTGTCCTGGATCATCACGCTGCATACATTTCCTGATTTCATTTCATGAAATTCTCTCACAACGACATAGTAGGAAACGTACAGGACGCAAAAAAGGAGACAATAAGTGAAACAGAGTGAGAGAGAGAGAGAAAGTGATGAGAAGTAAGCGAGATAAAAAAGAGAAAGAGAGAGAAAAAAAATCCGAAATACTTGTGTGTGTTTGAACACACGCTGTGTAGTAAGAGCGTGGTTTCTGCGGCACCACGCGCCCCTCCTATATCATCGTTTAAAATAATATTGCGTCCAGAGGGGCATTCGCCGCTCTCATATCCACCGCGACAAATCACCTTGCACGCCGGAGCACTTTGTGCTCGGTACACGCCACTCGCCTCTATATCCACGCGCGTACGCGATTTTTTCCAGATTCGCGTATACGTGGAACGTGGATGCCGAGGCTGAATTCGACCGCGGCGGTGTGCAGGCGAGATTAAAAAAAAAGGGAAAAGAAACGTCGCGAGGTTACGCCGTGCCCAGGAGGGGTGAGAAAAATAGCAAAAGTGAGAAAGGGTGGAAAGTGGGGTGAAAAACGCTAGGGCTGGAAAAATAGGGGATGATAGGAAGGGGTTGAAAAAAAAACGAGCTTATACATACATCAGCAGAAAAGTGATGCGTGCCCGAGATCTAGAACGCTGAACGACGAAAAAGGGGAAAGTCAACATAACGTTTGAGTTTTATTTATCACCCCTCCGGTTGCTTATTACTTAAGTAAAATATAATCGCTTATCTGCCCTACACTTCACTCTTACCCTCTATTCCGTACGCAAAGTACCCGAGACTCTTTCGCCTCACGTTTTTATGCAATAACGCCCCTTCGACGATTATTTACTCTTATTCTATATGCATTTCCTCACTCTTCAACCCTTCTTCTTTCAACTTTTTTCTTATCCCGGTATTTTTTACGTCTCGTATTTAAAATTATATTTCAGTTCGTATTTCATTTTATTTTCTTGTCCTTTCATATTATAGTTTCTTCTCATTCGAATGTATTTTCCATTTTGCACAGATATAATTAAAACATTCGCGAACGTTTCATCTTGAAAATATTTTACCGGGGTATAATTTTATTTGGACGCAGATTCGCTATATTTGTATAAAACGATTTTTTATTTTGATCATAAGTTTCTTGGAATAAAATAAAGGTGAATCAGGTATATATGAGGAAAAATGCGAATTCTCGTTTCCATCGAGCAAATAGGACGACAAAATAATCTTAACGAAGCAATTCCGGTGTCGACACGCACACATAGACGAAGCAAGCCTCAACAATTTCGTCCTCTCACGTACGATTTTCTTCGTCCGCTTGCTTTTTTCCGGCTCTTTCTTTCTCCTTTAGCTTCCTTACGGGACGGAGCGAACTCGTTGAGAGCCGGGCATAAGTCGAAACAAATGGGTGAGTATAAGCGAGGCTTGTGGGGGTTGTTTCGCGCCCCCCAAAGCGAAAAGTTTCGAGCCACGTAACGGGCTTCCTTTTTCACACACGTATTTCGTATTACGGCCTCGTGTACGTGTTTATCCGTGTGCGTAATGTGCAAAAGAGCGAGCCGGGGAAAGGGTGAAACGAAACAATTTCTTCGCAGCTAATTTCGTTCTCACGAGGGCCCGGAGCGAGCTCACGAAGAAATAAGTGTGACCCGGGCTCTACCCCCGCAGCCACCAAGCGTTTTAAACAAACTTAGCTACTTCTCTACATTTCGTACCGGATTGCAATCTACCCCAGCGTTAAATTTATGCCGGTTACACGCTTCTATTAGAGTGCAGATTTTTCATAAGACTCCCGTCGCCCTTATCATCGTTAGCCATCTAATTCTCCAGATCTTTATTCCTTTATTACGTTAGATGTTTCATGTTTTTCGCAAATATGCTTTTTCAGAATGATATTAACCGTGATCACAATTAAGATTTATGAAGATTAAACACTCGCTTAACCGCGATCCACGCAAAAGATTTTTGTGGATCTTTTCTTAAAATACTTTTTTATTTGCAACAAAATGCAGTACTTTTGTTTTTTAACTTTCACGGAAAATACATTCCAGATGGACTGTCAACAATTTTAAAGATAACATTGATTCTTATTCTTTAAAAAATGATAATAATATTTTTGAGAATTCAAATTCGCAAACTTATCGATAAACAAGCAGTAATTAAATTTATACATTTTCAAAAAATGCACATTTTTCTAAAAAAAAATTACAAATTGGATTGACGGTCCGCTCCACCTTGGAATTAAAAAGTTTAAATGACAAAAAAAAATCTGTAAAATGAATCCAACTTCCGAACACCCCGGAAAAGTGTACGCGAGTATAATGACAAGGGAAGAGAACGAGACCGAGAATATAAGTAAAGGTTGAATAAAGAAGGAGAGGACGAAAGAGGAAAGAAAAAAGAAATTACATACATGTAAGTCGTTACACGCCTCCGTACACCTGGATATAAATCGGAGAGCGCAAACGAGCTCGAGCGAGAACACGGCGGAGAAATCGAGTGGTCGGAGAAAGGAGAAAAAAAGAGCGAGAAAGAGAGAGAGAGATGGAGGAGGAACAGAGTCGAAAATCAGGTGTACCGAGCGTGCGAGAGGGAACGCGCTCATTTTCTGAACAACGAGGAAGACAATGCGAATTACCGGAGCGGTAATAGATCTATCCACGCCGCGGAATCGTTCCTCCCTCTCTCCGCCTCCCTTATTCTTAGCATTCCAGTCTGAGACCTTAATTAAGGATCCGTCAGTTCGTCTCTTGCCAAGATCCTTCTTACTGTACAGCTTTTACAAGTTTGCATTTCCGTCGTTTTTTTCTCGCCGTTTTCTTTCTTACTCATTTCGCGTTATCTTCCTCTCTGTTGGTCTCCGTTGCACTCTCTTTTTAAATATCTCTCTCTCTCTCTCTTGTTCTTTTGTTTTCAGATACGCAACGTCCCTTTTTCTTTATTTTTTACCGTCGTCGCGAGCCTCAGGACGTAGCGGATCGTTCAACACAGGGTCAAAACTCGTTACAAATGCATGAAAATTCAGAAGGAACGGGCGTGGAACGCTGAGCGAAGCAAACATCTCTATATACATATATGTATGAGTAAGTATAATTATACCTACCTATTATTTTTATAGGTATTTATGCACGGATTTCGATTTTTTATAACCTAAGAAAAGTGTAAACATGCAATTAAGAGGCTCGAAAGGATGCAAATTATGCATCGGTGCAAACGTCATCTTGGTTCGTCCACGTCGACAATACATATGGCTATCTATCTAATTCTAAGAAACAATAAAATTAAAACTGTAACAAAAAGACTAGTGGAGAACATTTATTGAATATCATATGCATTTTATAAAAACATAGGTAATATATAGATCTATCAAAAAACAGCATAAATGCTGTAAAAAAAGGAGGCAAGTACATTTACGGAGTTGTACTCCGAGCTGTAGTAGAAAATTCATCGTAATACTTG
>JAPYYX010002029.1:0-18982 GCA_030522605.1 Cremastinae sp. B BG-2022a
GTTTCGGCTTATGGAGACTGGTTATCCAAATACATACCCGAGTACTCCAGAAAATGTCAACTCTGGCGATTACTATTTCGCTGGCGAACTTGGCTTAGCCAATTGTAAAGTTTATATTATAAACATTAAATTCTAAAAATGAAAAACGGATGCGATTCTGGTATTATTTTCGATTGCCGATAACATATGTATTCCTCAATTTCATGCGCGAATGCGAGCTTATTATAAAAGTCATGCGTCATGCTGATAACCTTCGCCGAAACGATCATTGAAATATCTTACGTACACACATTGATAACATTTTAGAATGAAGAATGGGTGCCATTTTGGTGTTTGATGTTCCAACGAGGAAAACGGATGTGTCGTAATCTCATTTGCATGTGTATAAGCATATTCTGATTATGACCTTATACGTACAGGCAAAGAATTGCCTCGATCAAACTTGCAAGATGTAAAGAGCACACACGTTTCGGTATTTACTTTTTTTCGGTATAAAAAGGTCAATCAGTTCACTGGATCACCGTTAGTTCGAAAGCGTAGCTTATTCGTACGATAGTTTTGGATAAAATCAGAAAATGTATAAATTATTGCATACAGCGATTATCTTGACGATAGCACTTCGTAAGTAAACTTTTTGCACAATTTATTACCTATCTATTGATATAAAACAATCTTTCAATACGTTTTTCCGATTTTTCTCTGCTTTCCATTGTCACAATTCCACTATCTCATTTGACTATAGATTTTTTAAAAATTATTCATTTACAGAAATTACAGAACAAAAGATACATGAAGGTACTGAAAAAACGCCACCAACAATCCCCCTGAAAATTTTCCGTCACAAGAGAATGGTTGATGCCAACGAAATAGAATACAGTCAAGTACCTTTTCAAGTCAGCTTAAAAGACTTGGACACAAATCTTTCCTTCTGCGGAGGAAGTATCATCGCAAGCGATTGGGTCCTTACAGCAGGTCATTGTGTCTGTAAACACTTCGGAAAAGGAAAGAAAGACAAAAATTTCGTTGTTGTATCTGGTAATAAATATGTCGACAAGGGTGATATAAGCGAAGTAGCCGACATCATCTGTCATAAAGGTTTTCAACCCATCAACGTGACATTGAGTAACATCTTAATGCCTATTCCAGAAGATGATATAGCTCTGATACAAGTAAGAAAACGATTCAAAATCGGCTCCGTTCGACAGCTGGTTCCATTAAATTTTATGCAAGAAAAAGATCTCATTGGACGAACCGTCAATGTCAGTGGCTGGGGCCGTGTCGGTCCGTATCGATGGGACCGTGCTAATTCTCTGCATGGAAGTCAAATGGAAATTATTTCTGCAAATGAATGCTACGCGGAAATGGCTAAATACAACATGAGGCCCAGTAACTTCAAATTATTATCTGGGCACATATGTTTTAGACGTATTACAGGATTTGGCTTCCCTTGGAATGGTGATTCAGGTGGTCCTGCCATCGTAGATGATACTCAAGTTGGGATCCTTGTATGGACTTTCAATCATTCATGGGGTATACCAGAATATCCTTTCAATACTAATCACCCAGCACTGGTAATCGCTACTAATATTTCGGCCTACAGAGACTGGTTAGTCAGATACGTGCCACAATTAACTAATCCTAAAATAAATATCTCCACCGATAAAAACTAGATCTACTATTACCATAACTACATACCATAACTACACATCATAGTTTCATTTTAGAGTAATGCGAAATAAACATCTTCGAAAACTCCTCTACCTATTTTGATCCACTAGATCCACTACCATAACTTTGCATTCTCCACATCATGGTATGATTTTAGAGTAATCTGAAATAAAACATCTCACAAAACATCTGGACCTATCTTGCATACATCTCACGCGTTCAACTTGATCACCACTTTAAAAAGTTGAACTTAAACATATGTACACAAGTAGAATGAATATATTCATTTTGTTACGTATACATCTTGAAAACTATGATGGAACACAACCACCACCGAGAAAAAAAACCAACACCGTGTAATGCGAAATGTATTCGGCGTGCCTAAAATTTGGTGATCTCTCAAACAAATAAAAAAGGGTACCGTCCAACGTGAGCTCGTAATATATTTATGTACATCAGAAAAGTAACGCCTGTATGGTAACAGCGTTCGTGACGCCACGTACGACGGGATCGCTATGCAAGAGGCGCACATCTGTCACTCCGAGGATGCTGAAAGAAAAAGTCAAGACCTCGCGTTTCGTTCGTTCGCTAGTTATTGGAAACAAGAGATGACTAGACCGTACTACGTTTTCATTTTCAAGCTGTCCACTAACGGAGAATTTCCATGACAGAAATCCGCGAATTACGTTATGAAACCCGAGGAAAAAATTCCGTGCGAAATTAAAAATTAAATATTCTACACCCATCGCCTCTCGCCAGAGGAAAAGAAATGTAATAGGATAGAAAGAATTTTTCGTGCAAAAAATCTCGTAAATGTGTGATAATGAATAAATAAAATAATTACACAAAAAATAAAAATTTCAATATTACTCGCATTGTGATAATATAATCATAACTTGACAAATGTCAGACTGTACAACGGTCGAGAGAAAAAAAAAATATTCTGCGGCTAACATGGTGGAAGAATGGTGAAAAAATTCGCATGGGTGAAAAGTAGAAAAGATGTGGAAAAGAGAAAAAAGAGTTAAAACAAGTGGAAGATCGAGCGAGGAAAATGTTGAAAGTTTATAAGCGTCAAGTAAGTATGTACATATTGATAGTCGAAGAATGGTGGGATGATGAAAAACATTTCGAAGAGCGAATTTTCTTTTCGATTTTTCCATTCCTTTTTCTTCGTGTCTGAGGAAAGTCTGATATTTCCGTATGATTGATATGCCCAGCTTCGCGAACCTCGTTAATAATTCAATTTTCAATCTGGCCTTAATGCTCTCGTCGTCCCTCTCATTCTTATCCCATTCCGAGCTGCCACAACGTCGGGAATTGCGGTCTCTTTTCCCGTCATTGTGTCTTTATATCCTCCTTTCTTTTCACTCGAGTATCATCAATATTTCCAATTCTCCGTTCTTTTTTCTCGTACCGCTTTTGCTTCCCTCGACCACGCTTAACTCCAATTCGCCGGTTGAACGATGAAAACTTATTTGCGATGCTGCAGAGACTTCCTTCCTCCTCCTTTATCCTGCCTGGATAAATTCTATCAAATTGATGTAAACGATTCGTCCCTTTTTTCGTTTTGCTAATAAGAGAAAAATCTACTTCGGAAGTACAGAAAACGCATGATTTTGAATTTTTCTCGAAATAATATCCTTTTTATGTTCGAAAAACTTTTTTCCTTCTCTTTTATACCACCAGAATAAATCCTACCAATCGATATGAAGAATTCGCCTTTTTTCAGTATTACTAACAGAAAAAATTATACTTTGGAAGTACAGAAAAGGCGATTTGATTTTTTTTGCAAATATAATCTTTTTAGTATTGGAAAAAGCAAATTTCAATTTTATGGATTTTTTCCGAATAAATCCTATACCATACAATTGTTTCATTTTTGTTTGCACTCCTGTGAGAAAAATCCTGCTCCGAAAACACGTAACTTTTACTTTCGCTTTAAAAAAATAGAATTTTTTTCATACGAAAAACCTTTTTACAAACTTTTAAAAACATAGTCGCGATTTCTCTAAAAATGTCTGAAATAGAAAATCAAAGTACGCTTCCGTTGCGGTTCATCCGGCGAAAATCCGCTCGATTTTTCGAGAAAAGGGAGAAACTCGGGAATTCGCGAGCTTGGGAAAATTTAACGTTAGCAGTCCCTAGGAGAGTGAGCATTGACGAAAATCCCGTTCGCCCGTTGAGAAGCGTGTATGCGATGTAAATAGAAGAGTCTTGCTAAGCCAGTTGCTGGCCAGAGGCTAATTGAACACCGGCCATGGCTGGCTTATCAACTTGAGCAGGAGACAAAATGACGATCCTCGCTCGTTTCTCTTTCCGCGAGAAACACTCCGAATTATACGAACTAATTGGAAGGACCAAGTTCGAGGATGTGGGACTCTCTGTTCCGCGCTAATGGGACCGGAAAATTATCGCGGTTTCGCGCGTTTTCGAGTAAATGACGAGAGAGCACGTGACGAAAATTCGTACGGGAGCGTTAACTTTCTCCAAATTAAATTGCGTTTCCGTTATCTTCCTACCATCTGAGCTTCTTCGTGACGGATTAATAGATCCGTCTGCTACGTTCCCAGCTGAGATGAAGATTCTTTTAATATTTCGTCGGTGGAAAAACAAATTATTTAATCCAAGAAAAACTTTAACACAGACAATGACATTCTGAAAAAATAGTACCTTTTTAATTGAATTAATATCAGAAATAATGATTCTTAATAATAAATTATACATATAGCAGGGTAAGATGAGGCAAAATGGGAGGGGGGGGGGCAAAATGGGGTACCCCAAAAATTTAGTGAAAATTTTCAATATTTCAAAATTTGATCAAGTATAATATCAAATAGCGTTCTTTTTGCTAAGAACATTATATTTGGTCCTTTTAAAACACATTTAAACAAAAATTAATATGAAAAATAAATTAACACCGAAAATAAATTATGATCGAAAAAGATCATTTTCTTTGAGAATGAGACACAATTACGAAAATAAAATAAATAATCAATTAAGTATTTGAAATAAGTCGTCAAAGCTAATAATAAGTTAACAATTAAAAAAAAATGTTTTCATACTTTTTCGAGGGGTACTCCATTCTGCTCGCTAAAAATCTTTTTTTTCATGGCAGCTGAAAATGTTATTTCTTTCCTTTAATTGTGATTAAAAAACAAAAGATTCAGGGTTTAAATATCCCTTGGAACCGCAAGATTTTCTTCAGTACCCCATTTTGCCCCTTCCCCCCTGCTCAATATAAAATAGCAAATAATATTTCTATTTAAAAAAAAAATTAAAACTTCACTGTATATGTATAAAGATAACGTGTTAATTTATTAAAACCGCATTTAAAAATTTTAAATGCACTGGAAAGTAAAATCAAGTTTATATCTCACCAAATTCATAAACTTTTGTTAATATGAGATATGAATTTCGAACATTTTTAAGATTAAATATCAAGTTATAATCAGAAACTTTACAAGCTTCGTCCAAAATAAAAAAAAGTAATTCTATGTCGAACTTCTGTGTCTTTATTAAAACAGCTAACTATCCTCGTATTCTTAAATGAAAAATGTGCCCTTTTGCTGGAGACTGTACGCATATGAAACGCGCAGACTCGTCTTGTTCATAGTACGAACGCTCTCTGGGCGATGCGCTCTTCGCTCGACCCTCCAAAGTCCTCTGGCTATGTCCCTCTTTGTATGGAGCGGATATAAAAAGAAAGAAAAAGCCCCGTCGCGAGTATACGCGAATGGAAAGAGGGATCATCCTACCAAGGTCGAGGAGAAATCTCCGGTATACTGCTACGAGGCATCTCGTTACTGATCAACCTTGTTACGCCACTCGCGCTGTTTTTCTTTCATATTTCACCTTGTTCCTACTAAAAAAAACACGACATTGCTACTTTTTTTATGAAGGACCTTATTTTGTTAAAATCATTTTCATGTTGCTTTTTTGTTTCACTTTTATAAGATTTGATTAATTTGATTATTCACTTAATTAATTCCAATTTTTTTATATTAATGTGGAAAAATTGTTTAGACGATTTTACACGAAATGACCTGTATGTGTGTATATGTATATTTTTTGGGTTATATTTTTTGCCCAACTGCGTCAGATGTGCCGACTTTCACGAGCCGGCACTTCTGGCTGTAAATGTGGTTCGCTTCCTTCCTAGATGCCAGATATAATAATAATTGAATTTTTTTCTCTTCGTCGCTGATCACTTAGCCGTTAATCGTTTATATATTTGCGACCTCTGATCTTCGTTTACGAAGTCAAATGCAAATATGAGTAGAGGCATTGAAGCCCCAAATGTCGGCCACCTTGTCCTAAAGTCGGCCTGGACAGCTGCAATGGAAATCAAATGCACGAGGCCGACATTCTGGGTCGACCGACGATCGGGGCGTTCAAAATATCTACGCAACCTGCAGCCATTATTACCCCGTACGTATGATTTTATTTTATTTTATTACGCAACAGTATTCGTAAATATGATCCGCCCTCGTAACGAGCGTTGTTCGATGTTTTTCGCTCGAAGGCGAAATATCGAATCGTTCCACCTACAAAATAACTGTATCTTCTGTGTACAAGCTGAGGCGTCTTGTCTCGTGCGTTTTTACTTTATTCAAAATTGTTTTTGTAATTTAACGATTTACTCTTCAGACAGTGTGAGCAAGTACAACAAGAAACTGCATCATGTTCTTTGCCGTTGCTTCCTGTGCTCTTCTCTTGACGCTTATCTTGTTTGAAACGTAACGCCTTAGCATTGCAAATAACCAAAAAGTCGCGACTTCGCTCCATCATCCTTTGTCGTCGATGATCCTTCTTCCCGTGCATTCTCTCCTGTATGTAAAAAAAATCACGACGCTTTTTTATTTTCCATCGTACATTTTCTCATGTCAATGTATTTATCATTAATTTTTTGTTCTTATTTATTTAACTATTACTTATTATTCATGTAGATATCAATTGTAGAGCTGGTTTCGATTTTTTCATACAAGAATTTCTAATTTTGTTTACGATGTAAATTTCACACTTTTTCCGTGCTTCGTTCATTTATTTTCCTCGTCATCCATATGTGTAGTGCTGTTTGATTAAATTTCCAATCATTTTTCTATTTCCGGTGTTTTACGTGTCGATTGTCTTTGAGTAGTAGTAGTAAAATTCATTTAAGACACTTATTTATTAGTTATTTACAAAGGTACGCATTACATTAAATTTGACCGTGGGCCATCGACCTAGGTCCTTCAGCCCTTGCGTTACAATTCCTCGAGGTTTGTTTTGGTTTCTATTTGGTATATAGTTTTCTTTTATTATTTATTTTATTTTATTTTTGACACAGTTGGATTGTCTTTGATTTTCCACGTTTAACCTATTTCCATTTCTTTTTCAAAAATCACTATAAAACAGCGTACAGATTTTTGTTTCATTTTACCATTAAATCCACGTGATTTCTATGTACAATCATGAATCTGTTGTGTAGTCCATCATCATTTTTTTCGATATCCACGCGTTTGAGCTACTTCTCGAACTCATCACTGTAAAAGCACGCATACGCTTTGTTCCATTTATACCGTCTCCTATAAATCTTTCATTTATTTTAAAGAAAAACGTTTGTATCTATTTTTTATCTTATTCACAGATTTTTTTCTCGCATATACACATGGGGATGCTTTATCTTCCATTTTCCTCTCCTTTGTTGCCTCGTTTGAATAAATAATACATATTTCAGTTCGTTATGCATTTTTGCCGTTTCTATATATGAACGCTTTGTGTTCTCTTTTTCATTTATTTTTCGCGTCTCTCTTCGTCCGCCCTTTCTCACTTTCTTTTACGTTTTTCTCGTACGCAGCATTCCTCCGCTCTCTTTTCCAATCCCTTTCCTTCCCGCGATCTTTTTTTTTCTGTCTCTCTTTTTTTTTGTATATTGTACGAAGAATCGGGCTCTCCACCGCTCAAACGAATTGCATCTCGAGTCGGTCTACTATACACCTGTCCTACTCTCGCTCTCTCCCCACACCGCGGCGCTACACTCGGCTCTCGCTCCTGTGCCGGCGCGCTAGTCGTATCGAGACATGGCGTCGAGTAGGAGGGAGTCCGGCGCACTCGCTGGAACGTGCTCACGAACGAGACAGCCAGAGTAGTGTCTGACGATCCTTCCTCGGGATTGCGGATGTGTATTGGCAAGTTCCTGCGTTTTGTGTGAGTTTTTTTCTATATTGTCATCGTTCGCAGGGTTTTCGAAACACAATTTTCTTGTTTGCGCATCGTGTACAGTTCTGCCGCAAGGGAGAGACGAAAAACGATTGGGGACGACGCAAAACCGTGGACAAAAGAAGTGAGACATTCATAAACACAAAACAGTTCTTCGAAAAACCCGCGATATACTGCAAATTCGTAAATAAATCGCGACGTCAATTTTCTTTTGCTTTTTGGAGAGAAAAACACGGGATGAAAAAACTACTCGATTCGACTGTGTTTTAAACGTTACGAGAGTAACGATATTCTTTTATTCGTGCGTTCGTGTTAAAAGTTTTAAATTTCGATAGAACGGACACAAAAATTGAACTCTATTCGTGTTTACGATGAAAAGCGTGCTTTTCGAGCGCGAAATGTACTAATGTTATAGTGATGCTGGTTGGACGCGCAGGATTGCTCCACTCTGGACCCGACCAATCGGAGTATTTGTTGTTAAACGAGAGCACACGGTGAATGCTGTTGATCGGACGCGGCTGCGTCGTTTGTCGATTTACTTTAGTTGTTAAAAAACTTCAATGTGGATCTAAAGATGATGACAAACAGCGTGAAACGAGTGTCAACATAGGAGATCGTTTTAACGACTTTTCGCTGGGACTAAAAATCACGAAGCACAGTTCGGTGAGTTGAAATACCCTTTTTTTAATTATTTGTTTTTTTGTGTATGTACAATCGGTAAAGGGGTTCAGTGATGGTCATTTTCATCGGAGTGTGAGCTAAAGATTATTACATACGAAAAAGTGTGATACTTGAATTATTTTTTCCCGATCTTCAGTTTTTTTGTATATATATAATGTTATTAAATCTATGATAAAATTATTGATCATACGAAAAACAAAGTATTTAAAATTATTTTGTGATCTTTTCGTCATTTTGGCTACCTTCTAGAATTCGATGTACATTCTCTGTGTTAGTAAATAAACTCTGCATTCAAAAAATTCCCAAATATATCCAACTCGATTTCTTACTTTCGTTTTTCGACGTTTACGGTCGAAAAAGTCGAATGAACTCGATTATTTAATACCAATAAGCGCAATGTATTGCTTCAGCGAAAAAATAAATGACATGCGAAAATATTAAATTTTTTCGTCCTCGCAATAAAATGACATAACCTCTGAACGTCAGAATGTAACTTATTTTTTAAATTCCGTCATTAATATCACTCAACGTAACTCTAAAAGGCCAATCCTCGAATCTTAAATTTTATTAAAGTTGAAATTTAATAAAAAAGGGAGAACGTGAATTTTAATCTCGTTCTCTCGTATTTTGTTCCACGTTCGAATTCGCGGTTATTTCTCAAGGTCCGGTATGACATTGAAGCTTTTGTGGAACGGCGTATCTCGGGTTTTGATATTCATTCCACGAATCCGATTATAATGTAAGTAGAAGCGAAAAAAAAGAGGACAGACCGGACGTAGGAAGGTGCGACAAAAGAGACATTTTGGAAGGATGAAGAGAATTATAAATGCAGTATATAGACATATATGTGCGTGTGTATAGTCGAAAAAAGAATAGAAAAAAAATTGCCAGGCAGATAAATGAGAATGGAATTCATCAACGTCGAACAAACGAACGTGTAACGAAGTCAATCATCTTTCACTGTTCGCGGTGGGTGGAAAGCTCGCTCGCTCGACGACAGTCAGATCAGCTCGGGAATTAATTAACTTCTCTTTCGCTCTTTCTTCTCTTCGTTCCTCTTTCGTTGCACCTACGAACGAATTATCAGTCAATCTCGCTTGTGCAGGAATTGAAATGGTTTGCTGCAAATACTCGCAAAATTCCCAAACACTCTGGGATCGTTTTCTTTTTTTTCATCTCGACAACTATTTTTTAGATACTGTATTAATAAAATTCATCAGTGCTGCTGAATTAAAATATTTTTTTTACGCATTTTTAATTCCATACTTTAGAGTCTTTTATCATTTTAGTTTTTTTTCAGCTGAAAATCTTAAAAATTATTTCTGTCAATTATTTTGTGACGTTGAATATTTTTAATCTCAAGTCTGAACAATTTAGAAAATTTTTGTTGTGTCGCTGAGTTTTTTAAAAAAATTTTATAAAGTCATGAGTCTCCCCAAAAATTTTTATTCTAAGCCGAAATCAAATTATATCTCCATCTTTTTTATTTTGAATTCAACTAATTATTTTTCATCCGAAACATTTGGCGTGCAAATTTTTTTTTCAAGGTTTTTCAGAAAATTTGCGTTTTTCTATCTTATTTTTGGGGTTACGCCTATCCTCCGCTCTCAAGTTTTTCGTCCAATAAGCATACATATAGTCCACCGCTACCTTTAAGTTTGTAAACAGTTTATAAGATCGAACACAAAACTTGTAACGCACTATGCTAAAACACTTCTTGTGAAAATCATCATCTTGTAAGTACAGTCCACTACAGCAACAGAACTTCAACGTGAAATATCTTATCACCTTCAATCACAATATTTCTGTAAATACAATCACCCAGTATTTCTTTAATTAGCAATATTAGGACAAAAAGCAGAATCACGCTCTATCGAACGTACATGTGATTCTAAACATTTGTTACAAAGAATTATAAACGACCAATAAACATATAGTCCACCCCTACCTTTAAGAATGTATTGTTTGTAAACAGTTTATAAGATCGAACACGAAACTTGTAACGCACTCTGCTAAAACACTTCTTGTGAAGATCATCATCTTGTAAGTACAGTCCACTACAGCAACAGAACTTCAACGTGAAATATCTTATCGCCTTCAATCACAATATTTCTGTGAATACAATCACCCAGTATTTCTTTAATTAGCAATATTAAGACAAAAAGCAGAATCACGCTCCATCGAACGTAGATGTGATTCTAAGCATTTGTTACAAAGAATTATAAACGACCAATAAACATATAGTCCACCCCTACCTTTAAGAATGTATTGTTTGTAAACAGTTTATAAGATCGAACACAAAACTTGTAACACACTCTGCTAAAACACTTCTTGTGAAAATCATCATCTTGTAAATACAGTCCACTACAGCAACAGAACTTCAACGCGACATATCTCATCACCTTCAATCACAATGTTTCTGTAAATACAATCACCTAGTATTTCTTTAATTAGCAATATTGGGACAAAAAGCAGAATCACGCTCCATCGAACGTATGTGATTCTAAACATTTGTTACAAAGGATTATAAATCGATGTATCAAGAAATCAATGAACAAAAATATGGGTAGGTTAAAATTCCGAGAAAGACAAATAAGTTTGCGTTTCTATCGATCGCTGAGAGTAAAAAAAGCGTTGAGTGTAAAAAAAGAACTACACTAAGTACAAATCGATGCAGCGAATCAATTGACGGCTTGTTATTGTTCTATCGAATTTGAAAACAAGACTTATTCTAATATTAAGTTCAAATGCACCATTCAGGCTCTTTATCTCAGATTTTTGTTCAATTTGCCTTCCGGCGAATCGTGTTCAACAATCGAATAAATTGCGAAATTCATCGAATCGTTTCAAAAAATCCGTTACAAACAACTAAAACTCACTTCTCACACAAAAATAAGAAAAAAAACGTACTATTGTATTCACATAATCGCAAAATCAGACTTCCATCAAGCACAGAAGCAAAATTGCGGAATCAATCATTTAGAAAATTGATAATCACTAATCCTGTGACATTAACGTGAAAATAAATCAATAGGACGCATAAATCGTACGCACGCCGGAGTTTGTTAGTTTTTTTTCGTAAAAAATACTTCTGCCAGTCGAACGATTAAATTTCAGTGATTTTCATTCCTCTCTTTGTTTCCTCCTCGTGACTGCGAATCGATGGAATTATTTCTCGATTGGTATTGTTCTTTCGTGTCTGTTCACAAATTTTTTTTTTGTTTTTACCTTGTAAATACAGGGAGAATCCGTACATAATTGCCGGTGGATGTCCAATCCCTAATTGTCTAGCCAATTGTAAACACACGTTCGTGCACGTACAGCTCGAGCAGAGAAATATAAGTCATTATGCAATCTTTATTACAGTCAATCTTTTTCGAATCTCGCTCCTTCTCGTTCTTTCTATTTTTACTTCATTTTTGCGTATTTCTTTCAAGGAAAATCAAGCTGAGAATTTTTTCTCGCAAGGAAAATTCTGAAAAATATCGTTAAATTTTTTTTCACAAATATTTCTGTGATTTTACTTTTATTATAAATCTGAAATTCGATATTTTTTGGATCTCATGTTTTAATTTTTCTCAATTCTTTTCTACTTCTGTTAGTACCAAAAAAAATTATATGATATCCATTCGATATATATATTTTACTAGCATGAAAGGCTTGAAAATTTCAGAACAGAAAAATTGTGTTCTAAAAAGTTGATATAAAAAGAAAGTTCGTACTAAAACAGAATGAAGAGGGGTATAAAAAAATGAACAATGGAAGATTTCCAATATAGGCAGGCACTAAATTCAGCGATATACTTTTACAGAAACCTGAGAAAAAAGAGATCTGTGACTCGACAAGAAAATGGATAAAAGAAAATCCTTTTAGCAAGGTCTTTTCTTTTTTCTTCTTCTTTTTCTTTCTTTCATATATTTCTGTATTTGGTTGATCCTCCGGATTTTCTCCGACAGGTAAAGACGTTACCTCGACTCGAACTGTACACAACGTTTACCTGTTTCGGTGCTCTTTCCTTCGCACTGGAATTTCACCCGTTGGAGCGGCAACGATACCTGGACCCGTATCGCGCTTATACAAATGCACATTAAATTTCGCTTCTCGACGCGTCTTCTCTCTTTGCTCTTTCTCCCAACATATCTCGAATATCACTGTAAATATTTAAGTGCATTGTTCTTTAAATTGTTATCCCGATCACAGCTCCCGTGCAGTAAAAAGAGTTTCCCGCGCTTTTGTTTGCTCATATTTTATCTCACACGTTCTTCCCGACGTAAATTTGAGTTCATTCGTCACAACCCAGTTCGTTAAAAAAATGACGAATTGTGCGCTCGGTCTTGCTCTCCTTTTTATACTTTATCCGTCAAGAATTCTCTCGCGCTTTTTTTTTAAATTTTTTCAACACGCATCTGCAATTTTTGTTCGCGGGATTTAAAAAGGATTTTCAAAATTTGCTTTTTAGAGCTTTTTTACGCGTTACAATTTTTACAGGACGAATCGTTCTAGTGATTGAAAAAAATGAAAACAGAAAATTTTGAACTTTTGAATAAATAACAATTATTCGTAATTCCGTGTAAAGGAAAAGAGGATGAAAAAATGTACGGTTTTGGTGTATGGACGGGGGATTTAACATGGGAGAAAGTAAATGGATTTTATTAGTCAGACATCCAATTAGCTTCCATTTTCACGGGCATCAATTGTTATAGGAAGGGAGATGATTCGCTTCTGTGTGCGTTCGCATCCGCATTGAACACGTTCGCGCTCCTCGTATTGTAAATCGACAGTAACGCTAATCGCGAATGAACACACGTACGTAAGCATTGCAGAGTCATGAAATGAATATTTCCATGTTTTTTTCTGCCTCGTGCAACGCGGATATAAAAGCAAAAACGAGAAAAGCTGAAACCCTCGAATTATTAATCGTGATTGATTATCCAATACCTCGAATTTTTGAATTAACAGATAATTATAAGCTTGATTGGAAGAAATTATTAACAATCGAATATTTTCAACCCATATTTAATGAAGAATTCATTCATTATTAATTGGAAATTAATTTTTGATTATTTATGGAGCCTCGTCTCATGACATGTTAAAATCTTCATTAATTAAATTTAAATTTCTAAATTAAAGTTCAACATTCCATGCGACGAAAATTTTCAAGAGGAAAATCGGAAATTCGTCATTTTTTGAGCTCACTCGAGAATTTGGCGCTGGAAATTTTAAAAGTACACGAAGAGGCCTTGAGATTTGCTCTCGAAAATCGAAACGGATTTTAAAACGTTGATGGTCCGAGTGTGCCTTTGGATCTCTCTGACTTATTCTCGTTTTTTTGCGTCTCACATCTCGGTCCTTCTCCATCGCGATCGCTCTCGGTCCAAGAGCCAGTTTTTATTTTCACGGATGACGAAGTGCCCGCTCCTCGTACCCGAGCGTCAGTATATTACTGTAAATTTGGATATGTATGTGGATCTTATATACATTTCTATCCACAAGGCCGCAAGTATATCGTATACGGAACGGTGTGCGTCGACCAGAGACGTCGATTTTGATTCTGACCGTCATCCCAGTATGGCCTTTAAAATACTTCCTTATTAAACGCGAATACTTTTGTTCCTCACCAATATTACACGTTCTCCTCGACTCAAATTAATGTATGCACAGATTTTCTTACGATACCGAGATTCTTGGAAGAATTTTTTTCCGGAATTCAAATTGTTGGTAATTTCAATTTTTTTCCGAACTAACGCGAGTACGAATAGCAGTGATTTCGATTTACAACGTTTTTTTATTTAAAAAAAATTGCATCGACGAAGAAAAATATGCAATTATACTTTTTCGAAAAATTAATTTTTTACAAATTTGTATTTACGTATTCCTTTTAGACAGTATATTTTAGCATTATGACAATTAATTTTCATCCAATTAACAACGCTAATTTTACAAACATTGTAATTCTGAAAATTATTTGCATAACACATTAACATTCGGAATAACTATCGTTCGTGCTGTTAACCAAAATTTCCAATATACCTAAAAATTTTTGTTAAATTGGAAACGTACATACGCATCGCGAATAATTTGACCGAATTCTTTGAATTTTTCATCTCCGAATTCCTCGAACGCAATTCCCAGCGTAACGTCGCGGTTTCGTCGACTCGGAGTGCGAAAAAAAAGAGATAAAAAATAAATAGCCTGGGACATAATGCTGAGATTCTCGAGGCTCGTCACAAGGCCGAAAGGTTTAACGGATATCGTCGCGAGAGGATATCGCCTAGCAACGAAAGCTGATAGCTCCTACCGACGAATCGATAGAGAAGCACACGCGGCCTGCACAAAGCGAGCCTTTTCTCTCTATATATCTAGGTACATACGCGTATACACACCGGTAAATTGCGTCACGTTGTATATACATCCAATTTCGCGTCACAGTATATATTTTAGGGTTTTTACAAATTAGTGACTGAAAATGTACATGAAATGTAAGGGAGCTCCAATTAACTACGAAAATTCGAAACAATAGTTACGTCGAAATAACATGGAACAGAAGTTCTATTCAATTTTTCGACCATTTTTTGCTTGGAACGTCTCTTATTTCCGCAAAATAAAAACTACAACGTTGAGCCATCTTTTCACGATATATATGAATGAACCTATTTTTCTAGCTATGGTAAAATTTCCAATTATTTTTATTCCAAAACTTTGAATGAACGCTCTACTTCAAAGTAATTAAAAAAATAAAAATTTTATAATATTGTTTTAGCATGAAACATTGTGTTGTCAGAAATTACCCTGTTAAATTAGAATCTGCATGCTGTGAAAAAATGGAGAAAGTTGACAATATTTATCAATATCCGTTTTTAATCACGTTACTTTTTAGAAGTTTTATTAATTTATTTTTTCAAAGTTTGGCGACGTGATATTTGCATCATGTCCGCGTCAGACGAATATGTAAATAAAATACATATTTATAGGCAGCTTTTCGAACAGGCAAGAAGCAGCACTGTATTTATATTATCAATAGACGCGAGCCACAATATATTCGCGCACAGGATAGACGCGTATGAGTGTGCATGCAGCTATACATGCAAGAGAGAATATATTGTATACATTACATTCGTCTGTTCTCGGTGAATACGTGAATATTTCACACGAAAAGGCGCACCCACTCCCGAGGTGCGCCTTTTTCGCTCTCTTTATCTATATCCATCTCTTTTTTTTCTGCGGTTCACTTTCCGTGCACGAAAGAGCCGGCCTAAAAACTCTCGTTACCTCTCTCCGACTGTACGGGGATTTTGCACTTGGCGAGCCGGAAAACTCGAGCCCGACGATTTTTTGCCATACCCAAAATCAAAAGGATATAGGGCTGGAAAAATAAACAGAAATTTCGATTCAAAACTTTTCCGGAGTTTTTCTATAAAAATGATAATTGAAATAGAGTGTCCTTCCCTGATTGAATTTGTAAAAAGATTTTTCGTATGTTTTTCGCAACGAGATGAGGAAGTTGATTTTTTGTGGTAGCGAAACATGTATTATTCAAAAGACCGAACCTGAAATAAAAGGGAATACTGGAATGAAGAAAATTTTCGATTCAATATGCTTTTCCGGGGGTTTTTCTATAAATTTTCCATCCGAGACTTCCTTTTTCACCGAATTTGTACAAAAGTCATTTCCGATACTCCTTTTCATCAGCCAGATCTCCGAGTAGAGATTCTCCCTCTTGATTTTTTTCGTTAAAATACGTATTTTTAAAAAGACTGAAATCCCTCGAAGGATCGGTGCTGCTCGCAGCGCATATGGCGGTTGCTTTTCAATCGTAAAGTCTCTTTCCCCGTGCAATTTATCCTCAAGGATCGTGCCGAAGACAATGACCCTGGAGTCTCACCGTTTATGGCTTCTCGGTGTAAAAGACTCGTTCGACCAGGTCGCGTTTTTTATCCCGTGGCTCCTCCTCTCCATCAGCCTTTCTCGTCGGAGTCCCCCGGAGCAGCACGTCAAATCGAAAGTTCGCCTCTGTCTCTCCGATTTTTTTGTCTTTTGTTAAAAAAAAAAAAAAAAAGGGATTTTCGCCTCGCGTGAACCACGCGTCGATAGCCGATTTTTTGCTCACGCGAGAATGCCCGATGTCGCGTTCAACCGGAGTCCAACGATAACGAACCGTGTAAACTCATGAAGACCGTGTAATTAGACTCTGCGATAAATATAATTCCGGATATAACACGTTAATGCAATCTGCTGCGACACGAGAGATTAAACGAATGCTCATTTTGCCCTCTACAAAACACGAGCCTCGTATTACGCGACGCTCCAACTGGAGAGATGTGAATTTATTTACGCAATATGTAAATTCCGTCCAACATAAAATTATAATGCGTTGTTACTCGCGAAAAATTTCGAGTGAATTCTCTTTTTTCATTCTACCGAATCTCATTTTTTTAAGTATATACCGCTGTCTATGTATATTTATTTTTTATATTCTTTTACTTTATATATATTACTGAGAATTGAATTTTTTTTCGATAATAATGACGAAAGTATCGGGTGGAAGTTAGTATTTTGTGAAATTTGAACGAAAAGCGATCGCAAGGAACGAATCCTCTGAGATGCCTATAAGCGAGGAAACGTCCGTTTCGCGTGAGAATGAGGACGGGAGACAGAGCAGCGAGCGCGGCCGCGTAACAACGCCACGACACGTGAACAAACAAAAAGCTTTTGCACGGAACTAACCCCCGAGGCAATGTATACTTATCGTCGTATCACATCGAGCGCCCTTTTCTCTTTGTTGATTCTTCGTTAACCGCGACAATATACATCGTCAATACGCGAGCTGTATTTAATTTAAATTATAATAGGATGCCGGTGTGTGTACACATCAGCCCGTTTGTTGAAATATTGAAATTTATCGATAACGAGATATAATTTTATCAATTTCTTCTCTCATCGAGTTTGCACGACAAATTGTCCTATCCATTAAGGAAAACGTTCGCTCCTGTTTGACGTAGAAGGAGGAAACTCTTTTTGCTCGAAATGATCTTCATCCGTTCGAAATCTCGCACGTCCTTTGCCCGTTTGTATTCTTATATATACGTATATCAAACGTGACAAAGACGAGAAAAGGTGAAAAAAAAACGAGACGATTTCTCTTTGCTTTTCCACTCCTGTTTCACTAGACATTTTTTGCAGACACTTTGACGTTCTCGAGTGCAAAAATGGAAGGAGTATAAATATTTTCTCGCCATTACCCCTTGGTAATTTCCTACGTGCTCTCGGGAAAATTTAACCTTGTATCTTTCCACTTTGCCCCATTCTTACCCGGCTTTTATTTTCCTTTCTCCTTTGCGCTTCTCATTCGATCTTTTTCGTCCGAATACCGTGTGCTCCGCTCCTCGTCTTCGTTCCACTTCCTCCGTCACTTTGATCTCTCTGGAACCTAAAATTCGAAATCGTCGCGCTTTTGACAGACGCGAAAGATTTCCTTACCTTCTTCCAAATAATTGCTTCATTAGGGAGTTCCCTGTGTGATATGTTATATTTTGTTCGTCGATTTAATCGTCGTCATTAAAATCGTCCGTGCTCGTTCTGAAAAAAGCTCGGCTTGTTCGTTTGACGGTGCATTTTCTGAAACGTGGTGTACGATGCTCAGCCGCTCACAGAGATACCGAATGTCTTTTCGAAGCTTCAAAGCGATCCTGTGACAAAGCGGAGCATGCACAGAGGACGCTATATTGTATTAAAATGCGTTGATATAATTCTAATGGATGGTATTACGTAGCTCTTGTTATGAGACGAGACAAAATGAAAATGAGAAAAGTGAGGCGAGGCCGATGCAAACACGCAGCTTCTATGCCTGGCAATATCCGCAAAGTGTACTCTCCGCTATGTACCCCGCTCTTACCAAGCCTCATGCCTATAATATATTCATATTGCCGAGCTTCTTGGATCTCTCGCTGTGACACTCTCTCTTGTCTCCTTATTCGACTTTCCTATATTTTCGAGAAAAGCCCTTAAAGTGAGAATGGCCTCGTCGCAAAAGAGGATATTTGAATTTTAATCGTCACTCTGTCGTTAATACTCGTGCAATATAAGTTGCGATCTCTCGTATCTCCCTTTCTCGCAGTAAAAAAAATTATACGATTTTGTAGTTGATTTATGAAGAGCGAAATTTTGTAAAAAGTAAAATTCTGAATTTACTTCTATATTTTGTTTCTTGTGAGGAATCGATGATATATTATCTTTATTAAATTATTGATAAAACGTTTGAATACATGTCAACGCAAATATGCCGAATTGTTGACTAGATCGATAGACGAATGTGCTCGTCCGTTGACTCAATTTTGATATAGGGGAGACCGGGGCAAGACGGCCCACCCGGGGCAAGACGGCCCACCTCAAAAATTGACCAAAAATTGACCAAAAATTTTTTTTTCTTGTTTTC